>QRFJ01000899.1:134053-159257 GCA_006176705.1 Cocos nucifera | reverse complement strand
TTGAGCACAAACTCCTTTGGCTCAAACAGGACAACTTATTTATGATAGCAAAAGAAGAACGTTAGGTTCAATCGAGTGCTAGCACGATTTCCTTGAACCTAATTGAATCTCATTCAGATCAATTGAACTAGATCAGTTCAATTGATGATCACCAGATTCAAACCCTTGTTTGTGTGACCCAGTTAGGTTCAGTTCTGTATGGTAATGGGATATGTCATGATCTCTATCATAGGACATCATCGAAACTCCTTTCGATGGATCAGAACTCTTCTGATTCGAACAGCTAGAATGATCGATCATCTAAATCATTCTAATTGCTCCCAAAATCCACCAGTGACACCTAGCAGTATATGGTGGCAACCCATCAGAGCTGAATGCGAACCTCTTGGTGCAGCTACCTGTGTGATTCAGTTCTTCTATCTTGAGCCCCGATCAGATTAGGGTTAAGGTGAACTCGTCAAACCCTAGTCTCTGTCATATGATGTAATCATTCGATTCGAGTCCAATGTGAAAATCTAAATAGAAACTCTTTCTATTATTTCACTCTACCATGGCCATGGATTTCTGGACTTGATTCTCATGATCATCATAGGGCTACTCCTCTACCACCGAGGTAGATAGATTCCATCTTGATGCAATCCAGTTCCTACAATGAACATGTCATAGCCAACATACACCTCAGGGTTCCATATGGCTAGGAGACCGAGTAATGGTGTAGTCAAACTATAACACCCTCAAGGTGAACTGCCGATGCATCTCAGGTCAAAGAACCAGACACACTACTGCAGCATCGAGTCAGTCATTGACGAGAAGGTAGACTTCCTAATGACTACTTCGAGGTGGTCACGCTCAGTGCCCTCATTCTCTAACGAGTACCTGTACTCTCGCTCCGGTGTCTCCACACCGTAGACTCAAGACTCATCTACTAAAGAGAAGCGATTGTACACCAACCTTCCGGATCAATCACCATCCTCGTGATGATCCTATGGTCAGGAGCAATTTATGAGTTAATAATGATTATTCATGTCTTAAATTTTCAACTCTTGAAAATATGAATTATCATTACCATTAACTCAAAGGATGTATCACAGACACTAAATACACATATGTGATAGAAAATAATCCATTTATTGATTTTAGTCAAAATTATAATTTTGCCCCTAGAAGTGTATTACAAGTGTCAGCCAATTCTGGCTTCTAGGGCACATATATCTAACAGGTATTACATGATTTTTATGCATGTTTAGATTATTTCTTGAATTTGATCTAATTTATAATCAAATTATTAAATCTAAAATTAAAAAAAAAATTTAAATCTCACGAACTATCATAAGGTTGTCCTACTATAAGATTTATCCCTTACAGTGAATAGGTTTTCTTAGTTCGTAATGATCTGACTCTAATCATAAATTTATTAGATTTGATCTAATTTTAATTATAATTTAATAAATTTAAAATTATTTTAGATCAAAGAATAAAATATTTTAGATCGCATGGACTACCATAAGGTTGTCTTGCTATAAGATTTATCCCTTATAGTAAATAGGTTATCCTAGTATGTGCTGATCTAAAATATTGATCATAAAATTTTAAATTAGATCTAAGAGATTTTATGATCTAATTAAAAATATTTTAATCTAATTTTAATCTTCATAAATATGTTTGATTTGATCTAAGAAAATTTATGATTGATTATTATTAAAACTATTTCAATTACATGAACCTATTTAGATTAGATCTAAAGTAGATTTATGTTTATGTTACTTACATATTGATTATGAATCAAACATACAACTTAATTGATAGAACCATATTGTAAAAATATTTTATAAACATGAAAACTATTTTCGAAAAGCCAAACCCCAACCCTCAGTCCAAAACATAATTAAGAATTAAGAAGTTATTTGATTAGATTCTAGGATTGTAAATTGAAGATCCCATGATACGAATCATAACACATTGGGTTAATGGGTTAGTCGGGATTAGGTCCATTAATTGAGTTAGACCTAAGGTTAGATTAAAGAATGAACTTAATTAAAGAATTGACTAAATCTAATCAATTGTCATATTAGATTAGGTCAAGGATTCTCTAGATCAATTGCAATAGTTGTAGTTGGTCAAGTCTATGTCTTTAACAAGATCCAAGATGGACTTGATTCTTGGCTACGCGGTCTAGTATGAACTATTAGGTTGATCTAATTGAAACTAATTAAACCAGTTGGTGTCTAAGGTAAACCAAACCAATGGTTTTTAATTGGTAGCTCGCTTACCTGGCCATTTCTGATGGTGTCTAAGGTAAGCCTTGCAGACCCTTCCACTAATTGGACTTACCTAGCCTCTTGGTGAGATTATATTTTGATCAGATTGCTTAACTATTCGAACTGACCCATGTTTACTAGGTAAATCAGTTTGACTAATTTAGGTGCTCCTAGACCATCCTATTAATGGTCTTCCTTAAGCTGACTTGGTGAAGTTAATGGGAGGATCATGACAAGCTGGTTAATTTGACCTACTCGCTTCTATAAATTAAATCCTCTAAAATTATTAGGTCTCTAAAATGAAATAGTTATATGATAATTGGATCATAACCTTTCATTAAGGTGGATGATAATGGGTCCATCAATTTAATAATCATTGGAGGCCCAAAGGCCTGATGCTTATCAATTGATGGAATTATCATTCATTATATGATCTCTTGGATTCATCTTTCTAAATGGTGGTCAGGTGGGCCAACCAAAGTTGGGCTTGATCATTCATTGGTTCGATGGACCAAGTATGATTATGTTAATGGTTGGACCTAACTGGACCCTTTTTTGAGAAGGCCAAAGCCAACTGATCAGGGCCTGGGGCAAAATTTAATTACTAATAATTATTTGAAGAAATAATTGGTTATGAACCTATCCTTAGACGTACATGGGTAGACCAACCAAAGTTGGGCTCGTGTACAGTCTATGTGGATTCTAGTACCCACTAAGAAATTAGGATAATTCCTCGAATTGGAGGTAGAGACTACCAATTTGAATAAAATAGTGGGAGAATCCTTTTGATTAAAGTCCAAATCTTTAGGTTTAATGAATCAATTACTAATTAGGTTTTGATTTTTCTTTGTATAGACATGGCCACTTTTTTATCACTCCGATCATTATTGGACAATGATAAATTGGTGGGACCTAACTTCAGTAGCTGGTACCAAAAATTGAAGATTATCCTAGAGCATGAATGGATCCTATATGTGCTGACGGATCCTGCACCTAAGGAGCCAGTTGTCAATGCACTGGAACAGTCAGAGACACTTATCAGAAGTGGCTCAGTGACCGAGCCATAATGCGCTGCATTATGCTGGCTATGATGACCGATGAGTTCAGTCACAGGTTTGAGGCAGCTCAGTCAAATAAAATGCTCTAAGTGTTGGAGGATTCTTTTGGCACACTCGATGACGTTGGGAGGCACAAGACTAGTTGCGCCATCTTCAATGCTAGAATACAGGATGAAGCTTCTGTCACTAATCATGTATTGTATATGATCGAGCTGACAAAGTGCTTAAGCAAACTCGGCTTTCCCTTGCATGAACAACTTAGGAAAGATGCAATATTGAACTCACTGCCAAAGTCCTATCTTCCTTTTCTTACTCATTACAGAATGACAAAGCCTGAAGTAAACTATCACGGCTTACTGGGGTTACTTTAGAACTTTGAGAAGGATCACCAGCTCCATAAAGAGTCGGTGAACTTAGTAAAAGGTTTATCTTCTGATTCTCGACCCTTTAGGAAAGGAAAGAAGAACAAGAAGAAGAAAATAAAGAAGGTGCAAGTTCAGGCTGGGACATCTATACAGGGCTAGACTAGAAAGATCAAGCTCGATAAGAGTCAAGCATGATGCTTCTTTCGCAAGAAGTGGGGGCACTAGAAAAGAAACTATCCTCAGTACATTGCCTCTTTGAATCCGAAAAGGCAAAGAAAGAAGCAAGCTGTTGCTAGGCAAGGTATTTATATGATAACTCCATGCAATTTCTCTATTTGTGATATTATTGACTGGGTATTAGATACCAATAGTCCTTACCATATTTGCAATTCATTGTAGGGGTTGCAGGTCAGTAGAAGATTCGAGCAAGATGAGAGATTCCAAAATATTGGAGATGAAAAACCAGTTTTAGTTCTAGCTTTAGAAATTTTGAAACTTATATTTGATTCTCATACCGTTGTTCTTAGAAATTATCATTTCTGTCCTAGTTTTTTTTTAAATATCATTTCTGTAGGCCTTTTGGCCATGAACAATTATGAAATTTTAATAAAGAAATGAGTTTATAATATAATTATAAATGGTGTTACTGCTTTCTATGGACAATTGAATAATGGTGTATATATGTTATCACAACCTATTAATGTAGTCTATTCTACTGGCAAGCACCCTAGATTAGATAGTGTATCAGATATCTACTTATGGCACTATAAGTTAGATCATATAAATAAGAATAGGATAAATAGGTTGACTCAGGAGGGAATCCTCAAAGTCAATGATTGTGAATTACTTTCAACCTTTGGGTCCCGTCTTCTTGGTAAAATGACCAAACGATTCTAAAGTGAAGTAGAAAAATAAACTAAAAAGAATATTAAAACTCTTCGATCTGATCGAGGAGGAGAATACCTTTCTGGTAAGTTTCTCACATATCTAGGAGAGAATGAAATTCTCTTCCAATGGACTCCTCCTGCAACACCATAGTATAATGGTGTGCCTGAAAGGAGGAATCAGGCTTTGTTAGACATGGTCCGATCCATGATGGGATTTGCTAGCTTGCCGATATCCTTTTGGGGATATGCACTCGAATTGACTTGTTTTCTATTAAATAGGATTCTAAGTAAGTCTGTAGTTAAAACCCTATATGAGAAATGGATAGGACGTAAGCCAGCACTTTCACACCTTAGGATTTGGGGGTGCCCAGCTTATGTCAAACGGTTAGTTACAGATAAACTTTGACCTAGGTCTGACAAGTGTACATTCATACGGTACCCAAAAGAGATCAAAGGATACTATTTCTACCATGCTAATGAATAAAAGGTGTTCGTTAGTCTTAGGACAATCTTTTTGGAAAAAGAGTTTCTTGGTGAAGGAATTGTTGCCTTTAAGGTTGAACTTGATGAAGTTCAACAGGTAGAAAGTTTGACATAGAATGTTTAACCTAAGTCAGATTTGATTAGATCAAAATTGAAGCCTAGTTAACCCGCACCATTAAGGCGATCCAGTCGAGTACCGTACCATCCGGATAGATACTATGGATTCTTGGTCTAGGATGGTGATCCCATCGAACTCAATGAGAATGATGAGGATTCGATCACTTATATGGATGCGATGCAGAGATCTGACTTTGAGAATTGGCTAGAAGCCATGAGATCCAAAATGGATTCCATGAAGGTCAATGATGTATGGACATTAGTTGACCCTCCTGAAGGGGTTAAACCCATTGAGTGTAAATGAATCTTCAAAAGGAAGAGGGGCACAGATGGAAAGGTGGAGACCTATAAAGTCCATCTGATTACCAAGGGATATCGTCAACATTATGGTATTGACTATAATGAGACGTTCTTCCCTATGGCAATGCTCAAGTTCATTCAGATCATGCATGCCATTGCTGCCCATCTGGACTATGAGATCTAGTAGATGGATGTGAAGATAGCTTTCTTAAATGGAGAGCTGACCGAAGAGGTGTATATGATACAATCTGAAGGGTTCACATCCATAGATGAGTCCAAGATGTACAAGCTTTAGAGATCTATTTATTGATTGAGGTAGGCAACTCAGAGTTGGAACATGCATTTTGATAAAGTGATCAAAACGTATGGCCTCATTACGAATGGAGAAGAACCCTATATTTACAAATGGGCAAATGGTCCAGCAGTGGTATTTTTTATTTTGTACATGGATGACATTCTCTTAATCAGGAATGATATCCCCACACTACAAGGAATAAAAATCTGGTTGTCATCATAGTTCTCTATGAAAGACTTGGGTGAAGCATCCTACATCCTAGGGATGAAGATCTATAGGGATAGATCTAAAAGGATGCTTGGTATATCCCAATCCACGTACATAGAAACTATGCTAAAGAGGATCAGCATGGAGAATTCCAAAAAGGGCTATCTCCCAATAGGCCAAGAAATTTCTGTCTTTAAAAGGGATTGTCCGATAACTCCTAAAGAGAGAGAGTGATTGAGTTGAATTCCATATGCTTCAATAGTAGAATCTATTATATATGCAATGACATGTACAAGACCAGACGTGGCATACTCACTAGGAGTGGTGAGAAGATATCAATCTAATCCTAAAAAAAATCACTGAAAGGTGGTTAAAACCATCCTTAAGTATTTAAGAAATACTAAGGACCAATGGTTGGTTTATGGTGAGTCAGATCTAAAGCTTGTGGGGTTTATAGACTCCAACTTTCAATCTAACCATGATGACAATAAAAGTATATCGGGATATATCTTTACTCTAAATGGTGGAGCCATCTCCTGAAAAAGTTTCGAGCAGCATACAATGGCTGACTCTATTTGCGAATGAGAGTACATGGCAGCATCAGATGCTACAAAGAAAGCTGTGGCTGAGGAAGTTCATCACCGAGCTCAGAGTAGCACCCTCCATTGATGGTCCAATCTTGCTCTACTACGATAGCACTAGCGCCATAGCTCAAGCAAAGAAATCAAAGGCACACCAGCAGACAAAGCACATCTAGCATCGCTTTCATTTGGTCCATGAGATCATGGATCGTGGTGACATCGACCTTCAGAAGATCGACGGAAAGGAGAACCTAGTCGACCCCTTCATTAAAGCCCTTGCAATCAAGGAGTTCAACAACCATAAGTCAAAGATGAGTATTAGATACTATGCTGAGTGGTTTTAGGATAAGTAGGAGTTGTTGAGAATTATGTCCAAAATCAATCGTCAGCCTATTGACGGTTAAGCAATTTTATAATTATAATTGATTTATTAATTAATAAAAATATTTTGACATCTTTTTTATCATAAGTTTGCATCTTCTAACGAACTCTATTATTATGATGAAGTCCTTAGGACTATTTAGTTTTGATAAAGAGAGGATTTATCGATTAGTCCTTAAATTTGTTCATGATCAAATGATAGACTGTTAATTAGGACAACCATGTCTATCGATTATAGATCACTATATGCCATATAAGTTGGTTGTCTTCTTAACCAAGAAGTGTAGAGACATTGGTATAGCATACAGGTGAGATGTATGGATACATCATTATTGAACGTGATCAACTCTAGAGCATTCTGCTATCGAGAATGTCTCTGATGGGATATAGGTATAAGTATCCCTTAGACATGAGATCACCTCAGAGGCTTGCAAGCAACTCACTATGCTTTGATACCAAACTAACTAAATTTCTAATTCAGCAATGAAAGGCTTCTGGGCACAGTCAAGTACTTGCAAAGTTGGAGTGTGATCAAGATAAAATTGACCACTCCAAGAGTTAGAGAAGAATGTATCACTGTATTTCAATATAGCAAAACCTTGGCCAGGGTAATCCATCAGATGGATTTGATATTTTAAAACATAATGTGGACAACCTAATCAGAGTCGATAGTTGAACTTTGAGGTGTCCTATGAGTATTATGATCAAGGAGATGAATTATATGGAAACTATATCCGTATGGATTCTAAGGATGGTGTTCTACACCTTCGACCTATCTGACCATCGGATATCATTGCCAGATGGTCACTTTTATTGGTATAGAAATTTATTTCAATGCTATTGACTTAGGTTCGAACCTATAAGATCATACACATTAGAGCTTATGATATGATCGGATGGTTGATCAACGATTAAGAATCATTCTAGGATTAAACAATCAATACGATTGGTGTTCAACCTAGTGCAAGTGTTGTAGGAGGATCAATTAGCAATTGAATTACTAATTGGCTTAATTTGATTAAGCCAATGGACTGAGATTAAGTCTAATTAAATATAATTTAGTTAGATTTGGTTTGGACTTAATTGGATCAAGTCCAATTGATTTATTGGATAAGCCAAGTGCAACGAAGAACTAGTCCTAGTGTAACTAGGACTCGGATTAACTCAAATTTTTAATTTAATTAGAAAATAAATCAAGATTAAATCTAATTAAATCTAATTTAATTAAGTCCTTAAATGGATTAGGGCCTTATTTAATTGGGTTGATTTAATCTTAATTTTATTTGGTTAAAAGATCTTGCTTGACCAAGTCAAAATAGGAGTCCTAGTGTGACTAGGACTCCCTATTACTTGCGCCACTTAATCCTCACGCCCCATGCCCTTTTTGTTTTATTTCTTATGTAAAAATTCTTCACTCCCATGGCTTCTCATGTCCTCTTTCTCTCATCCTTTTCTTATAAGGTAATTTGTTGGAAGACCAAGTCAAAAGAGGAGTTAGTTTTGCTTAGGATTCTATAAGATAGAATCCTTGTTGACCAAAACACCTTCCCTTGAGTGCCACCCCCTCTTTTAATTAAGTCTTCTCTTATTCCATGAAAATAATCTCCTTTTTTGTGCACCCTACCTTGCTGGTCCACGCCAATTATTGTGGAGGAGGCACCCAAGAGTTGGGTGCCCCAACAACTTTCCATGTTTGGACATTCCTAGTCTAGGATTTTGATCTAATTTGGACTCTTCTTTTTCTCTATTTATTGGATGAATTTTGCTCTAATTTTTTTGTGGAATATAGAACTTTGGGATAGGTTTAGGGTGTGTATAAATCAGAGGAGGAGGGTCCTTGGGCATGGGAGTTCCATAGGCACCAAACTTGGTGTCTAGGTGAGAGAAAAGAGAAGAAGAAGAGGATCTTCTTCTAGGGCTGTTTTATTTTCAATCTCTCCTCTTTTTTTGAGTTTTTTTTCTGAGAGAATCTCAGATCAGTAAACTCTCATCTTTCTTCTCATATTTTAGAGAGTCTAGATTTTGAATAAGAGAGCATCGGATCGATCGTCGAAGAAGGATCAGCATAGTATTAGCATGCTGTGCTAATTTTCTATATCGAACTTCAGATTAAAGATCGTAGACTCATGTGGATGACCCCTAGAGGCTGGATGCATGTGTGGCTCATGACTTCATCCTCAAGCCTAGATTAAAAAGTTAAAATATCTAACTTACTTAGGTAATAGATATGATCTATAAACTTCATACCTGCATTTAATGTAGTGTAGATCTAGGTTGATTTGATCAACCTTTTCTTTCTTGTTTGATTTTAATTTTTGATTTAATATCATGCCTTGATCATGTACTAGATTTGAGATCTAGGTATTTACATATTTATTTAAATAAATATCTAATTTATTTAAGTCTTTCGCTGTAAGATCTTGAAAAAGTTTTAAGATCTACCTATAAAACACTAGATTAAGAACCTTCACAATCAAGACTGCTAAGCTTACCTTAAATACCAACTGGTTAATTAGATTTGACTCAATCAACCTAATAATTCGGGCTCAACTGCTAAGCTAAAATCAAGTCCATTTGGTTCTTTTTAAAGACATGGACTTGACTAA
Organism: Cocos nucifera; assembly: GCA_006176705.1. NCBI lineage: Eukaryota > Viridiplantae > Streptophyta > Magnoliopsida > Arecales > Arecaceae > Cocos > Cocos nucifera. The sequence goes on along the minus strand of QRFJ01000899.1, from coordinate 149,719 downwards.
CTACAACTATTGTAATTGATCTAATGTGTCCTTGACCTACTCTAAGATAATATTTGGTTAGATTTGATCAACTACTCTTGATTAGTACTTTTTTTAATTCTAACCTTAGGTCTAATCCAATTAAATGACCGAATCTACTAAACCATGAATCCATTAACCTATAAGTTATAAAAATATCTTAGAATTTTTAATTCATAATTCTAGATCATAAATAATACTCAATTCTTAATTAAGTACAAGGCTGATGGGTTGGTGTTCGGTATCTTAGAACTAAATTCTATTTCGCATATAAATTTTAGAAATAAATTTTATAAATAATTTAAAAATAAGTATCAAAAATTAATCTAAAAAATAAAATAAATTAATTAGATTTTATCTAATAATTTATGATTTATGTTCATAGATCAGTACATATTAGGACAACCTCTCCACTGTAAGATGTAAATCTTATAGTAGGACAATTTTATAATCAGTATATATGATCTATTATTTTTTAGATTTTTATTGAATAATTTATTTAGATCTAGTCCAAATAATCAAAATCAGATCCAAACATGCATGTAAATCATGTTATAAGAACCTATGGCTCTAATACCACTAAAAGAAAATCGACACGTATTCTAAGCATATTTTAAAACTTTTTTAATATAAAAATAAAAAAATAAATATTTTAATCTATTTTATATACTTAGGATCTAATCTAAAATACCTATCTAAGGATCTATAACATGTAAAATAGCATGCATAAAAATTAAAAAAATAAAAGCACCAATTTTGATCACATCAATGTAGAAACCTAGATATAACTTTTAGATCTAATAGTTTAGGTTCAGAATCTTATACCAAAATGTGGGTTGCTGATCTCCACTATTGGAGCTTCTAGATGAGAAGATCTAAATGTTGCTCACAGCCACATAGAATGTCTAGCCTCCATAGATCATCCACTCAAAATCCTATGCTGATATGATCTTCTAGGACTGTTGTATTGCACGAAGATCGTACGTCAGGCAGATCTAATCTCTTCTCATTCTTCAAGCCTCCCACACTTTCCAAAGTTGAAGATAAGGCACTGGACGATGAAGGGAAGAGAAAGAAGAATAGAAAAAACCTTTTTCTCTCTTATTTTTCTTCCTCTTAAAATCAAAACCCTAGATCAAGGCTTGAACACTCATCCTAAAGAAGATTGTTTTCTTCTCTCTTTCTCTCATGCTTTAGAGGCTTCCCGGCGAAGTTCCTCACACCCCCTGATGTCTTTTTGGCCCCTTCTCATTGATTATTTTCATGGAAAATCATTCTTAAGTGGGCATACAAAAGGAAAAGTCTTAAATAGAATTGGGCGGCAGCATAGGGTAAGGTTGAAACTCTATTTCTCATTTACTCCAAACTCTTTTAGATTAGAATTTGAAACTAACTAAACTCTATCCATTGATGATGTGGGAAAAGTTAAGGAATGGATTTCTTATCATATGCAAATCATTATTTACATGAAAATAATAAAATGTGAGAGAAGGTGGCACATATGAAGGTTGGTGCATGGACTAGTCCAACTAGTTTAGATTAGTCTTTCTTCATTTGATTCCAACCAGATTAGAACCAAATTTGTAAGATTAAATCTAATCCAATTAGGCTCTAAATTAACTTAATTAAATTTAATTAAATTAGGATTTAATCAAGTTAAAGTTCTGATCAAATTAGAATCCAATCTTTCTTAGCGATTAGATCATCTCATAACCTAATCGGATCCAACCAAATTAAATCAAATTTAATTACATTTGATCTAAACTTCTTTACTCAATCAAATTAAGCTAATTAGCAATCTTATTGCTAACTAATCCACCAATAATAGAGTTTCAGTCAAATAGGACTTCTGGTCATAGAGTCTCCATCTAATGGGACTCCTGACCATAGAGTCTCAGCCCAGTAGGACTCTAGACCATAGAGTCTCAATTAAGTGAAACTTTTCATTATAGAATTCTAACTCAGTGGGATTCCTAATCATAAAGTCTCAGTTCAGTTGAATTTTTGATCATAGAGTTTCAGTTTAGTGGGACTCTAGAGTCCCAGTCTGAATGGACTCTCGATCAGCCATATGATTAGATAAGTACTTCTTCAGAGTATGATCCCATATGTTTGATTCTAAGTCAGTAGCATAGAAATCAATTTTTGTACCAATTGAAGTGACCATCTAGTAATAGTACTTGACATCTGGATAGGTCGAATATATGTGAAGAACATTCAGAACCTACTCAAATATAGTTACCGTATAATTCATTCCTTTAATCCTGAATACTCAGAGGATGACCTAGGATTTAACTACTAATCCTAATCAAGTCATCCACATTATATTTTAAATTTTGAATCTATCACATGGATTGTCCTAGCTGGGATCTTGCTAAATTGAAATATAGTGATGCACTATCTCCAGTTTTACTTGGAGAGATCAATCCCATCTTGACTCATGCACCAACTTAACCAGTACTTGACTGCACCCTAAAACCTTATATGACTGAATTAGAAATTCAGGTAGTCTGGGACTAAAATATAGTAAGTTGCTTGCAACTCACCATGAAGATCTTAGGTCTGAGGGACACTTATACCCATATTTCTTCGAAGCAAGTCTAGATAGCAGAATGCTTCGGTGGGGTCATATTTAGTATAAATATACTCCTATATCTCATCTGTATGCCATACCAGTGTCTCTATACTTCTTGATTAAAAGGACAACCAACCTATACAACATACAACGATCTATACTTGATATTCCTATCATCCTTGTAATAGCATATCATTTGATCGCGAACTGATTTAAGGACTAAATGATAAATCCTCTTTTATCGATTCTAAATAGTCCTAAGAACTTCATCATAATATAGAAGTTTATTAAAAGATGTACACATTTATGATAAAAAAGCTAGATAATATTTAAATAATTATCAATTTATATATATTTATATAACATAGCTCAACCATCAATAAGATGATGATTGGCTTTGGAATATATTTTTTAACACAAAGTCTATAATTATGATCATCACAGATGAGCCAACTTGACTTCTAGAGCCAGCCAACTCAAATTTGCTGACATTGAAATTATATATGATACAATTTAATTAGTTTAGATTATTTTGATATTTAAACTAAACCATGTTCAAAGTGTGCTTAATTAAGAATTAACACCTAAAATTAAAAAATCTAAAATTATGAATTTAATGTTAGATATATGTGCCCTAGAAGCCAGAATTGGCCGACACTTGTAATACACTTTTAGGGGCAAAATTATAATTTTAACTAAAATCAATAAAATGGATTATTTTCTATCACATATGTGTATTTAATGTCTGTGATACATCCTTTGAGTTAATGGTAATGATAATTCATATTTTTAAGAGTTAAAAATTTAAGACATGAATAATCATTATTAACTCATAAAATGCTTTCGACCATAGGATCATCACAAGGATGGTGATTGATCCGGAAGGTTGGTGTACAATCGCTTCTCTTTAGTAGATGAGTCTTGAGTCTATGGTGTGGAGACACCAGAGCGAGAGTACAGAAACTCATTAGAGAACGAGGGCACTGAGCGTGACCACCTCGAGTAGTCATTAGGAAGTCTACCTTCTCGTCAATGACTGACTCGATGCTGCAGTAGTGTGTCTGGTTCTTTGACCTGAGGATGCATCGGCAGTTCACCTTGAGGGTGTTATAGTTTGACTACACCATTACTCGGATCTCCTAGCCATATGGAACCCTGAGGTGTATGTTGGCTATAGCATGTTCATTGTAGGAACTGGATTGCATCAAGATGGAATCTATCTACCTCGGTGGTAGAGGAGCAGCCCTATGATGATCATGAGAATCAAGTCCAGAAGCCCATGGCCATGGCAGAGTGAAATAATAGAAAGAGTTTCTATTTAGATTTTCACATTGGACTCGAATCGAATGATTACATCATATGACAGAGACTAGGGTTTGACGAGTTCACCTTAACCCTAATCTGATCGGGGCTCAAGATAGAAGAACTTAATCACACAGGTAGCTGCACCAAGAGGTTCGCATTCAGCTCTGATGGGTTGCCACCATATACTGCTAGGTGTCACTGGTGGATTTTGGGAGCAATTAGAATGATTTAGATGATCGATCATTCTAGCTGTTCGAATCAGAAGAGTTCTGATCCATCGAAAGGAGTTTCGATGATGTCTATGATAGAGATCATGACATATCCCATTACCATACAGAACTGAACCTAACTGGGTCACACAAACAAGGGTTTGAATCTGGTGATCATCAATTGAACTGATCTAGTTCAATTGATCTGAATGAGATTCAATTAGGTTCAAGGAAATCGTGCTAGCACTCGATTGAACCTAACGTTCTTCTTCTTTTACTATCATAAATAAGTTGTCCTGACTGAGCCAAAGGAGTTTGTGCTCAATCAGAGGCCTTCATATGGTCTGACTGGAGGTTGTCCAAGTCAGAAAAGGTTGTCTTATTTTGTAAGACATTACCTGCCATTTTTGGTCACCTGCCATTTCTTGTTCTTTGACTTTGGTCAAAAGTCTACCTTTGACTGGTCAAATGTTGACCATTGACCCTTTGACTTTTGACCACATGTCATGCACCTATTGGAGAGCTGGTGGGGGCCTTGTCCCCCTGCCAGAACCTGGCAAGGAGAAGGGCGCACGCCAAAGGGTGGCGTGAGCCCAAGTAGGAGGCGCCTAGGAGTCCTTGTTGGACAAGGGACTCCATCTCCCTTTTTGGATTCCAATTAGAGTTCTCCTAAGAATCCAAGTTTGACTGGTCTTAGGGCACCTCTAAGGAGGAATCCAGGGGACTCTATTCCAACCAATCAGATTTAGATCTGATTTCACAAAGGGTTGTGATTGGTTGGGAAGAAGAGGAGTTGGATCACGCATAGTCTATAAATAAGACCCTGCGCCCAACTCAAATATCTAAAATTGAATTGAAAAATCCCATGCCCCAAGGCTGCCTCTCCCTCTCCTTCCTCCATGCCAAGTCCATCTTCTCCCTCTCCTCTCCATGCCCAAAGTGTTTTGGATCTTAGTTGGTGCGATTCCAGATCAAGAGAAAGGCGATCAAAAGCAAGAAGGCTGCGCTGCTGCAAAAAGGACGACTGCAGATCTTCAAAAGGAGTTTTGAAGATCCTCCAGATCAGATCCAGATCTAATTTTTGGAGATGTGATAGAGAAGAAGAGGATCTCCAGATCCAAGCCCTGAGTGGATACCGGTAGAGGCTAGGCACGTGCGTGGCTAGGTCCAGAACCTTTCACTGCTTACAGGATCATCAATGGATAATAGGATTATCCTACATCAAGGTAAATTAAATTTGATTTAATTTATTTAGATTTTATTTTTATTATTAAAATAATAAGAATCAGATCTAAAATATCTCAGATCTGGTTAGGATCAAAGAGAAAAAATTTAAACTATATCTCTTGATCCGATCAGATCTGAACGAATCTGGTCCGAGAAATCAGGATTTTCCTTCATTTAAGATCTAAATTTCAATGCATAAAACATGGGTTAAGAGCATAGGTAGCTTAATTAGGTTTAGATTTGAGTGGTTGATCAAATAAATCAAATGTTGATTAAAATTAGGTCAAATATGCTCATGACCAATCTAATTAGTTGTAGTATGATCAAATCGATTAACAGCCACATGTTATCGATCAAATCTAAAAGACCTAATTTGGCTTAGCAGTTCAAGCCTACATTGTAGGTTAACTTGATCGATTTTTATTAACCAATTTTGTGTCTAAGGTAAGTTTCACAGATTTGATCAGTAGTCTTTAATTGGGAGCTACTCGTATAGATTGAGTCTATGGTGAGTTAATCGCATATCCCTCCTACTGATCTTGCTTACCTGGCCAATTTGGTTGATTAAATTTTGACTCAAGTTGCTAATGATTCAAGCTAGCCGATGCCACTAGGTTAGTCATAACCATTATGACTAATTAAGAAAGAGATCTAAACCTAAATCTACTCAATTAAATATTAAGTCTAGTGCTCTTCCATCATTGTAGAGATGTGGGTGCCTATCTGGTGTTGATCATTCTCGATTGGTCATAGTGGTTCGATTGTATTGGGTTGGTACAACTACTCTATGGCATTGGATGCCTCGGAGTAGAGTTGGGATTAGGACTAATAACTATCAGGTAAGAGATCCAATGATGGCTTTGTACCCGCTAGTGTATGGTGGGTCTGGCTTAACTAAGAAATATGCCAATAACTGTTTGGTGAAGTCACAGGACTTGGAGATCGAACCCACTACATCTTTCTTAGTGAAGAAATGCACAAAGTATTTCCACTCATTAGTCTATGTTCATTAATAACTATTAGGTGAGATGTGCATGGATCAGTGGGAGTGCAATCCCACTAGAAACTGATCGCATATAGGTTTTTGTTTCTCCACCTGAGGAGTGTGGGAGATCCATAGAAATAGTGGGAGCCTTATTTATTTATTAAAAGTTCTTATAATAAATATTAATACAAGTACAAACTTCTAATTAGAAATTATTTCTCTATGTAGTTAACCATGTGGAGTTCAAATCTTTTAATCTGAATCCTTGACACAAATAGGTTGACCGGCCTTAATTACAAAGACCGGCTCCAAAACTTGAGAATCGTTCTCAATTTTGAGAAATTAACCAATATCCTAGACCAAGAAATGCCTGTGTTGCCGGCTCGTCCATCAGCTAATCAATGAGCTGCACTTGATAAGTCAATGGACAATGATAATAAGGTTTCTTGCATCCATGTCCGACATTCTTCAGTGTGAGCATCAAGATATTAGGACTACTAGGTAGATTCTAACTCATCTATAGAAGTTATATGGTTAGCATAGTTGGATGTCTTGTTTTGAGGTCTTCCAAAGATTTTTCAAAGTGAAGATGCATGACGAGCAGACCGTCCATGATCATTGTTTGACAATGATCAAGGACATAGAGGAGCTTCAAAAGCTCGGTGTGAACGTGGATAAGAAACTAAAGATAGATTTGATCCTCCAATCTCTTTCTGATTCATATGAGTACTTACTTATAAACTACCATATGAATAAGATTGATAGCATCTTGCCCAAGCTGTTGAATATGCTGGTGATAGTAGAGGGCACTTTGAAAACTTCGAAGGGTTTGTTTGATTTGCTTGTAATTGAAACTAATCTAACGGTTTCCTCTTCTTCTAGTTGGGTTCTAGATTTTCGTTTGAGTGCTCATTTGTGCACTTCTATGTAGAGTCTTGAATAGGTTAAATGATTGAGAGAAAGTGAAATAACATTAGCAATGGAGTAAGAGTTGCTGCTGTCGCCATCGGGACCTACTCTTTGAAGTTACCATTAGAAATGTTGCTCCAAGAATTGATTTTGATGATTACAAAGCATTTGAGGGGATTACTAATGAATTTGACATGAAAAAAGATATTTTGTATTTCAGGGGCAAAATCATAATTTTATCAAGTTTTGATCTAAGAGCCTCAAGAGAAAGTATAGAAGATTTTTAATCTTTTGGAGACAGTCCCATGATTTTTGGATGCTTATTACGGAAGAAAATCAAGTTTGAAGCAAAATGGTCGAACCCTTGGTCATCCCCTACTGAAAAGGACTGTTTGGCACACTATCTTTGTGCCAAGGATCGATCTCTGTTGTTCCGAAGGCAAAAAATATGGAACGGCTATTTTTCTAAATTTTATGTCAGATGTCGATCTCGAGGTCGATCCCTGTGCCATGAGTCGACCCATGTGCCATAAGTCGACCCTTGAGTCAACCCCGGTAACAAAAATTTTTCTGCAATGGCTATTTTTTTCTTATTTTACTAGGTTTTATTGGTCTCTTTAATATCTCCAATGGCTACAAATCTTGCCTAGGTTTTTCTCCTCCATCTATTGAAGATTTAAAAGGCCTTAAATAGAAAAAAACATAAGAGATTGGTGTGATTCAATTTCAGCCCTAAGCAAAAGTCATCTTCAAGCAAAAAAGCTTTCATTTCAAGTTCACCTACCTCTCAAGAGCTCTTTTGAATCTTCAATAATCTTGAGAAAAATCAAAGAAGCTTTCTCCATTATTGTGAAAAGCATTCTTAAGATTTTATTTGCTCACAAAGGGAGCTAAATTTGTATTGGATTATCATTAAATTTTTTATTCTGCTTTACTGTTTTGATTCAAGTTTTGGGCGGGTTTCAAAACTTGGGAAGGTTGATCCTAACCTTGAATAGAATTATTTTGGTTTGGCTTGTACTCGAAAAATAAGTGTTCTAGCTTGGGATAGCTAGGGTTGGAGGTTTTCGACGACATATTCGGTTTGAATATGGTTAGTAGATTTTAATTCCCAAGTAGGAGCTTGGGAAGTGGATGTAGGTACAAAGAAAGCACCAAACCACTATAAATCTTGCTTGTTTATGATATGCTTGTTATCTTTCTTACCTTAGTTTGTTAAATTCTTGCTCTCTAATATTTTATATTTTTTCTAATCTAAATCGCTTCACACACACGTCTTGCATATCATCATTCAATCTTGATATCTTTAAATTAGCTTTAAAATTTTAAAAATCTAATTCATCCTCCCTCTTAGGTTGCATAGATGGGCAACAAGTAGAATCAGAGCACGATGCTCTAGCCCTACTTTGATTTAACCATCAAAGAGCCAAAGATCTATGGCAATTCAAGTTAGTATTTCTCTAGTCGAGAAGCAGTCTACAAACTGACCTCCACTTTTCAATGGAACAAACTATACCTATTGAAAAGCTCAAATGAGAATTTTTATTTAAGCACTTGACTATGATATGTGGAGTATCATAGTTAATGGACCACACACATCCACTAAGATAATTGATGGTGAGGAATCAATCAAACCCAAGAAGAAATGGGATGAGATTGGTAAGAAAATAGCTCAACTCAATGCAAGAGCCATGAATATTTTATATTATGCTCTAGATGCTTATGAATTTAATCATATTTCAACATGCATGTCGGCTAAGAAAATATGGAATAGATTAAAAGTAACTCATGAAGGCACAAACCAAGTTAAGGAGTCAAAAATTAACATGCTTGTGCACAAATATGAACTTTTTAAAATGGAGCATGATGAGTCAATAACTATAATATTTACTTGATTTATGGATATTATAAATAGTCTTAAAAGTCTTGGCAAGTCTTATTCTAACAAGTAATCTTATGAGAAAGATTCTTAGGATCTTTGCCAAGGACATAGGAAGCCAAAGTGACTGCAATTCAAGAAGCCAAAGATCTGAATGATTTTACCCTTGGAGGAGCTTCTAGGATCACTAATAACGCACGAGCTAAGCATGAAACAACATCAAAGAAGAAAGATGTCAAGAAAAAGAAGATAATAGCCCTTAAATCCACCACTCAACAAGATGAGGAATTTCCGATGAAATGGAAGATGAAGAATAAGATGAAGAAATAGCCCTCATCACAAGAAAGGTTTCAAAAGATTTTTTGAAGAGAAAATAAGGGCATGAGGAAAAGAGGCTACCTACCAAAGGAGAGCATAGCAAGGAAAAGGATAGGGAGTAGCCCCTTATTTTCTATGAATGTAAAGAAGTTACGGGGCACTTTAAAGGTCTGAATGTCCTCAACTTAAAAAAAATTTCCAAGAAATATAAGAAAAAGGACTATGGTGGCAACATGGAGTCATAGTGATGACTCAAGCTCCAAAGAGGAAAGAAGCTCATAAACAAGCCAACCTGTGCCTTATGGCACATGAGAATGAGGTAAGTATGCTGAAATCTCAAATGAATTTACATTTGAAAGAACTTCAAGAAGGCCTTCTATGATTTTGTAGATGATTTAAACGAAGTTAGAAACTAAAAACAAAGAACTAAAATTAAAAAGATCAAGTCTTGCTAAAAAGAAAATGAAACTATCCTAAGTGAAAAACTAGTCCTTAAGTCAAGAGAATCTAAATTTTAAAAAATAAAATCGACAATTTAAAATCAATAGTTGAAAAATTTACTTTGAGTTTAAATAAACTTCATATAATTCTTGAAAATCAAAAGACCATTTATGATAAGGCCGGTCTGGGCTATAAGCCCCATAAGGAAAATAAAATATTTTTGAAAAAAATAGTTTTATAAATTCATAAAAGCATCAAATTTTTAAATGTTACTTGCTTTAAATATGGTAAACTAGGATACAAATTTTATACATGCTTCTCTAACAATTCAAATGTAAAGAAGAATATGGGATTCCAAAAGGAACCATTGTGACTAACCTTAAAGGACCCAAGCAAACTTGGGTACCTTAGAGTAAGGAACTTAATTTTGCATGTAGGTGTGTCTTGCATCCTAAAGAAGAAAATCGAAGATGGTATCTTGACAGTGGATGCTCAAGACACATGATCGATGATGAGTCCCAATTCATCATGCTTGATGCTAAAAATGGAGGGATGGTCACATTTGGAGACATTGGCAAAGAAAAGATCATTGGTATAGGTTATGTCGGTATCACTCCCTCCAAGTATATTGAAAATATTTTATTAGTAGAAGGTTTAAAATACAATCTCTTAAGTATTAGTCAACTTTGTGACAAGGGTTATGAAGTTGTTTTTGAATCTTCATTGTGCATTGTAACTAGTTCCAATGATGATGGCATTAAGTTTGTTAGTCATAGGCATGGTAATGTTTATATGGTAGATTTGAATGATCTTTCTATGATAAATATGCAATGTTTAGTAGCTATGAATGCTAAAATTAATGAGACTAGTTGGCTTTGGCATCGTAGGCTTGCACACATTAGTATGCATTCACTTTCAAAGCTTATAAAAAAGGAATTAGTTACCAGTTTACCAAAATTAAACTTTGAAAAAAATAAAATTTATGATGCATGCCAACTAGGTAAACAAACAAGAGTTTCATTCAAATCTAAGAACATTGTTTCAACTTCTAGGCCATTAAAATTTTTGCACATGGATTTGTTTGGTCCTACAAGAATAGCAAGCTTAGATGGAAAATGTTATGGTTTTGTAATTATCGATAACTACTCACATTTTATATGGATTTTCTTTTTGGCGCACAAAGATGAAACTTTTCATATTTTCATAAAGTTTTATCAAAAAGTTATAAATGAAAAAGCATTTTCAATTCAAAGCATTCAAAGTGATCATGGAACTGAATTTAAAAATCAAGACTTCAAAAAATTTTATGATGAAAAAGAAATTAGCCATAATTTTTCAGCACCTAGGACACCTCAACAAAATATAGTAGAAAGAAAAAATAGAACTCTAGAAGAAATGGCCCATACTATGCTATGTGAAAGCAATCTTCCAAGATAGTTTTGGACAGAAGCAATTAACACAGTATGTTACATCTTAAACCATGTCCTAATCAGACTAATTTTAAAAAAAGCATCTTATGAGCTTTGGAAAGGAAGAAAACCTAACATTGCATATTTTCATATTTTTGGTTGTCGATGTTTTGTTCTAAATAATGGTAAAAAAAAACTAGGTAAATTTGATGCAAAATCCAATGAAGCTATTTTTCTTGGTTACTCCTCTTCTAGTAAAGCTTTTAGAGTTTTTAATAAAAGAACCTTAGTAGTAGAGGAGCCAATACATGTTGCCTTTGATGAGACTAATGATCTTCCATCAAGAAAGAGTCAGGATATTGATGATGTAGATCCTCTTATAGAAGAATTGAAGGAGATCACCCTAAAGGATTCAACAATTCAAAATGAAGAGAATCATGAAAATAAGCAAGAAATTAATGATGAAGGACAACAAGAACAACCTTAAGGTACAAATGATCTTCTAAAAGATGGAGGTATGTTCACAATCATCCCAAAGAACTAATTATTGGTGATCCTACACATGGAGTAAAAACTCGCTCTTCACTTAGAGATGCATACAATCATTTTGCATTTGTTTCTCATTCTGAATCCAAAACCATTGATGAAGCCAAAAAAGATTATAATTGGATAAATGCAATGCAAGAGAAACATAATCAATTCGAAAGAAATAATGTATGGACCTTAGTATCAAGACCTAAAAATTATCCAATAATTGGTATAAAATGGATATATAAAAATAAATTAAATAAAAATAAAAATATAATTAGGAATAAAGCAAGATTAGTTACAAAGTGTTATAATCAAGAAGAGAAAATTAATTTTGATGAAGCCTTTGCACCTGTTGCTAGACTAGAAGCAATTAGACTTTTACTCGCTTATGCATGCTTTATGAATTTCAAGATATTTCAAATGGATGTTAAAAGTGCTTTTCTAAATGGATATATTATCGAAGAAGTTTATGTTAAACAATCTCTCGATTTTAAAAATCATGCTTTTTCAAATTATGTTTTTAGATTAAACAAAGCATTATATGGTTTAAAACAAACACCTAAGGCTTGGTGTGAAAGACTAAGTAAATTCTTGCTTAATAATGAATTTTCAAGAGAAAATATAGATACAACCCTTTTCGTTAGAAGAGATCATGATGACATCTTAGTAATACAAATATATGTTGATGATATTATATTTGGATCTACTAATGAAACTTTATGTCAAGATTTTGCTAAGCTCATGTAGAGAAAATTCGAAATGAGCATGATGGGTGAACTAACATTCTTCCTTGGACTTCAAATCAAACAAATAAAAGAAAGGATCTCCATCACTCAAAGCAAGTACATAAGAGAACTACTCAAGAGATTTAGGATGGAGAGCTCCAAAGCAATTGGTACCCCCATGAGTCCATCATGTAAGCTTGACAAGGATGAAGGAGGTAAAAGTGTTGATCAAAAATTTTATAGAGGTATGATTGATTCTTTATTGTATTTAACCGCTAGTAGATTAGATATAATAGTTAGTATTTATTTATATGCATGATTTTAATCTAATCCAAAAGAATCACATTTAAATGCTATAAAAAGAATACTTAAATACCTAAAAAAAATTAATCCATAGGTTTATGGTACTCTAAGAATTCATCAATCGATTTAATTGGATATTCAGATGCAAATTTTGTTGGATGTAAATTAGATAGAAAAAGTACTAGTAGAACTTATCAATTTTTAGGAGTTAACTTAATCTCTTGGTTTAGCAAGAAGTAAAATTTGGTAGCATTGTCTATGACTGAGGCCAAATATATTGCAGTCGAAAGTTGTTGTGCACAAATCTTATGAATTAAGCAATAACTTGAGAACTTTGGCATCAAAATAAATAAAACTCTCATAAGATGTGATAATACTAGTATTATAAATCTAACTAAGAATCCAATCCAACACTCTAGGTCAAAATACATTAAAATAAGACATCATTTCATAAGAGAGCATGTTCAAAATAATGATATAATTCTTGATTATATTTGTACTGAAAATCAATTGGCTGATATTTTTACTAAGGCCTTAAGTGAAGATAAATTCTATGAGATTAGAAAAGAATTAGGAATTCTGGATCCTCTAGCCTAAACATCTTTATGATTTCAAGCTTAAATCTATCAAAAATGATATTAATCTTTATCTTGAGCCTATATTTCAAATTTTCTATCTCAAAAAGCTTAAATCTAATCTTCCTTGATCATTCTCATGAATGAAATTTCAATCCTTAAAATCTTTTTTTTAAGAATTTTTTCATCTTTTTTTAGATTTTTCTGTGCCATGGGTCGACCTAGAGGGCGACTCATGGGCATTTTTGTCTTTGTTGCACTTAACCCATCGGATGGCTTCTTATTTGGGTTTTTTTTTGCTCGAAAAGGATGACCTCACCATCTTTCCTTATTTTCTTTCGTTCAACCAAACAAAAGCTCTCTCCCTCTTAACTATTCGATATGTGTGCCCTAGAAGCCAGAATTGGTTGATACTTGTTATACACTTCTAAGGACAAAATTATAATTTTGACTATAAATAATAAAATAAGTTATTTTCTATCACCATGTGTATTTAGTGTTTGTGATACATCCCTTGAATTAATGGCAATGATAATTCTTATTTTCAAGAGTTGAAAATTTAAGACATGAATTTTCATTATTAACTCATAAAATGCTTTCAACTGTAGGATCATCATGAGGATGGTGTTTGATCTGAAAGGTTGGTATACAATTACTTCTTTATAATAGATGAGTCTTGAGTCTATAGTATAGAGACACTAGAGTGAGAGTACAGGTACTCATTAGAGAACGAGGGTACTGAGCGTGACCATCTCGAGCAGTTATAAGGAAGTCTACCTTCTCATTGATGACTGGCTTGAAGCTGTAGTGGTGTGTCTAGTTTTTTGACTTGAGGTGCATCGATAGTTCACCTTAAGGGTATTATAGTTTGACTACACCATGACTTGATCTTCTAGCCATCCAGAATCCTGAGGTGTATGTTAGCTATAGCATGTTTGTTATAAGAATTAGATTGCACCAAGAGAAAATCTATCTACCTCGGTAGATGAGGAGCAGCCCTATGATGATCATGAGAATCAAGTCCATAAGCCCATGGCCATGGCAGAGTGAAATGATAGAAAGAGTTTCTATTAAGGCTTTCACATCGGACTTGAATCGAATGATTAATTCATATGATGAAAATTAGGGTTTGATGAGTTCAACTTAACCCTAAACTGATCAGAGCTCAAGATAGAAGAACTTAATCATACATGTAACTATACCGAGAGGTTCATTTTTAGTTCTGATGGGTTGCCACCATATACGGCTAGGTGTCGTTAGTGGATTTTGGGAGCCATTAGAATGATTTGGATGATCGATTATTCTAGTTGTCTGAATCAAAAAAGTTTTAATCCATTGAAAAGTGTTTTAATGATGCCGATGATAGAGATCGCGACATATCTCATTACCATACAAAATTGAATCTAACTAGATCACACAAATAAGAGTTTGAATCTAGATATCATCAATTGGACTAACTCAGTTCAATTGATTTGAATTAGATTCAATTAGGTTCAAGAAAATCATGCTAGCACATGATTGAGCCTAAAGTTCTCCTTCAACAATCATTAAATGTTGTCTCGACTGAGCCAAATATGTTTGGGCTCACTCAGGTACCTTTACTTGGTCTGACTGGAGCTTGTCCATATTAGAAAAGGGTTGTCTTAATTTATGAGATAAATTTGAGACAATACCTATCATTTTTCGTCACCTACTAATTCTTGTCTTTTGACATTGGTCAAACATTGACCTTTGACCCTTAGACATCTACCCATGTATCATGCATCCATAGGTGTGCAGATGGAGGTTTGTCCCCCTACTAGAAAAAGGAATGGAGGGGGTGCACGCCTAAGGATGCATGCGTCCAAGGATAATGACGCCTGGAGTCCCATACAGATGAGACTCCAAGTTGCTTCATGGAATAAACTTAGGTGGCGCCTAAAATTCTACTTTAATCAGTCTTGGCACCACCTAAGGATGTTGAAGAGGGGCTCTTATCTGATTAGATTAGATGATGTCATCCCACCAATCAGATTTAGATCTGATTGCATGAAGAGACGTGATTGGCTGGGATGATGTGGCATAGTAGGGTCTATATAAACCCTGTCTGCGCCTAGGTTTAGAGAGGTTCTCCCCTTGCCCATGCCATATAGCCATCTCCCTCTCTTCTCCATGCCTACCTTCGATCCTCTCTCTCCTCTCCATGGCCAAGGGGCTTTGGGCTTCAGTTTGGTGCAATCCAGGCAAAAGAAAGGCGACAAGAAGAAAAGAAGGTAGC
>QRFJ01000899.1:0-134028 GCA_006176705.1 Cocos nucifera | reverse complement strand
TTGTAGCGCCATAAAAAGAGATCAAGTTTGGGTGCACATGATTAGAGAATCATTTGAACAAGAGTTGTCACTCATTGGCTAACCCATCACAATAACTGTAGATGAGGTGATGAGTCGCTCTGTGAGACTGAGATCAATTTTGGTGCACCATGATTAGAGATCATTGAACAAGAGTTGTTCACTCATTGGCTAACCCATCACCAATAACTGTTAGATGAGGTGATGGAGTCAGCTGGTAGACGCATGACCCATTAGAAATCATTAATTCATCGGAGATCTTTTGCATCTTACAAAGAAAGTTGTAGGGATCCAAGAAGAATGTAGTGCTAATTTATTTAAAAAATAAACTTCCTAATAAAATTAGTCAAGTCATAATTACAGTATCTAACTAGAATCTTTGATTCTCTATAGGGAAAATGTCTACATCCAATCCATATAGCACGTTATTTCTGGACCACACATAGACTACCTGAACCCAATATAAAAGATTGCTCAAGAACTATTAAAATCATTTTGGGTTTCGAGAAGTTAACCATGTATTGGACCAGGACCCTCGCACCTTATCCAGCCCATCTATCCATTGAACAGAGAGCATCACTGAAAAAATGGTAGATGAAGAATGAATAAGGCCAGATTATTACATTTGTTGGGTTTATGGTTGATGAGCTGCAGTGCCAACAAGAAGATATCGAGATTGCTCGCCAAATGTGGCTGCACCTACAAGAAATATGTTTGGTGAACAGAGTCGTGCAAGCCAATATCAAGTTCACGAATGACTTTTAAGGCTAAAGATGCATGGGACAGGCAGTCAATCCAAGATCACTGTCTGAATGATGGATCAAGGACTTGGTAAGAGCTTGAGAAGCTTGTGTGTGAAATTAGAGTGGATCTGCAGAATGATGTTATTCTTACAAGCCTTGATTGATGCATATGGGCAATCATCATGAATTACCAACATGCATTAAACTTTTAAAATTTCTTGGTTGAATTAATGAAACATGCTGGTCACCACTGAGCTTCTATGAAAGATTTTAAGGCTCAAGTTGTTCTACAGAATTGGACTTCTTTCCAAAGAAAGTCTTCTAAAAAAGAAAAAGAAATGTCTGCAAAAAAGAAAAAGGTGAAGGAGTAAAGAAGAAGAGGCAGAGCCGAAGATGAAAGCCACTGCCAAAGAAGAAATATTTCTATTGCCACAGCGACGGCCACTAGAAGCCAAGGAAGGAACACTGCCCTACTTACCTGGCCACCTGAAGAACAAGAAGGAAGGTCCTTCTGGAGGTATTGCTCGTTATTTAGTCTAACCTTACAATTTCTTATGCATCCAGTGGGTGCTTTGACTCTAGTTCTAGTGCTCATCTGGCACTTCCATGCAGGGTCTTGAGGATAGCAGGAGGCGAGAGATGGAGAAATGATCCTATGCATGAAAATGGAGCAAGAGTTGCATTTGGCAGTGAGTGGCCGGTGGGAACATACCTCTTTCTATTACCATCTGGTTAGACTTAGTGGTTTTGAAGATTGTATTGTGTCTGCAGCTAGCGAGGGAATTTGATTCTTTTCACGCTTAGCACTTAGATGGCTATGTGTGATTTACCTTCTTAGACCATTGTAATATCTTTATGAAAAAAATAAAATTATAAATGACTTTCCTTATTAACGGTTCTTTATCAGCTACATAGGTTGATGCATCTGTTCTAACTATCGAAGCAAAAACGTGAATGCCAAACGACCTAGGGTAGTCCAAATGATAGGATCTTATGGGCACATGAGAATTGGTTCATTAAGTAGAGATAGGAATCAACAAATTTAGAGAAAAATTGGGCTAGTGGAGTCCGTTGACTTCTAAGTCATATTCCAACTTATGAATCTTGTCTTCAAGGCAAAATGACTAAACTCCCTTTGGGTCGATATGGGGAAGGGCCACAGATCTCCTTACCGTAGTACATATGATGTCTACAATCCATTTGACTATGGCCGGGCAAGAGGTCAAATTTTGTCTACTTCATTACTTTACGATGATCATTTAGGTGGATATGTAGTATCTTATAAGACACAAGTCTGAAGGCTGTTTGAAAAGTTTAAGAATTCAGACATGAAGTAGAAAAAAACAATAGGAAAAACACCCATTAAGTTCTTGATATTAGATCGAGGAGGTGAATACCTTAGTCGAGAATTCATTAGACTATTCTTCAAGGAAATGACAATCAGTTTTTCTCAATGCTCCACCAGGAATACCTCAACTTAACGAGAGTTTTCAGGAAATGGAGAAATCGGACTCTATTAGATTAGGTCCGATCCATGATTGAGCTGCACAAACCTTCCTGAATTTTTTTTTGGGGACACTCGATTACTTAAACTTCCAATTTTATTCTACTAAATAAGAATTTCTCTCTAAAAACCGTTCCTACCACAACATATGAGATATGGCACGTATAAGAAATCAAGTCTGGAGTCATCTTAGAATTTGGGTTGTCCGGCTTCATGTCAAAAGACAACAAGCAGACAAGTTAGAGTTTAGGTTCCTTCAGAGCTCAGATTCATAGGAATAATCCTTAAAGAGTCATTTAGGATACTAGTTCTACATTTCTAGAGACACAATGTGATTCTGAGTCGACTGCATCTTTCTTAAAATAATTTATCCAAGATTAGTGGCATTTGGAAAGAGATTAAGCTGAGAGGGAAAGTCTCACAAGCACAATTAAGCTAAGGACCAATTGGAACCAAATTAGGTTGAGCAAATAAGAACACTACCTCCATCCACCTCGTAGATCGAAAAAAGTTTCTCATCCCCTGTGAAAGATACTTGGGTATATTTTCAAAGAAAGTGAGAAAATTGTTCCTCCGGTAGGTAATGGTGCTCAAGGTTGGATGATCCCAAAATCTTACAATACGGGAATATCAGATATCGAACTCTGAGAAATTGGCTTTGAGCAATGCAGTCAGGAAATTGACTCGATGCATCTCAAAACAAGTCTGGACCTTGAGGTTTAGATCCCCAAAAGGTTATAGTACCTATTGGGGTGAAATGCATCTCAAGAAGGAAGATTGGGATGCAGATGAAAAGTGGAACATTGCAAGGCTTAGACTAGTGGAAAAAGGTTATAGTCAATGCGAAGCAATTGACTATCAAAGATACCTTTTCTCAGTGGCTATGCGAAAATCCATCCGCACACTTGGCTTGTCGTTGCCAGGCCTATTTCGACTATGAAAATATGGCAAATGGGATGTAAAAATGAGGTTTCTTAAATAGATATCTTGAGGAAGATATCTTATGGAACAGCCGCTAGATTCACATCCAGTGACCACTGATCACAAGTTTGCAAGCCAAAAGTCATATAAGGACTTAAGCAAGCCATCTCGAAGCTGGAAACCACTCGTTTCAATGATGTGATCAAAAAAGTTGGTTTCATCAAAAATTGAAGAGAAATCATATATTTTCAGAAAGGTCGAAGTGAGAGCGCTGGTTATCTTCCTCGTATGTACGTTTGGTGGATGACATCCTCCATAACTGGGAATTGAGATTCCCATTTATTGACAACAGTTAAAAAATGGTGTCCAAAAAATCGTCCATGGAAAGATAGTGTGAAGCATCCTTTATTTTTAGAAATTAAGGTCTTATAGGGATAGATTGAATAGGATTCGCTAGGACTTTCACAGAAGATGCACATATGTAGATATATGTGCCCTAGAAAGCCAGAATTGCTGACACTTGAAATACACTCTAAGGGCAAAAATTATAATTGAACTAATGTTTCATAAAAGGGTTATTCTTTATCACATATGTGTATTAGTGTCTGTGAGTACCATCCTTTGAGTTAATGGTAATGATATTCAATATTTTCAAGAGTTGAAAATTTAAGACATGATAAATCATTTGTTAACTCATAAAATTGCTTCCTGACCATAGTCATATCATTAAGGATTGGTGATTGATTTCTGGAACGTTGGTATTACAATTGCTTCTCTCTTAGTAGATGAGTCTTGAGATCTACAGTGTGGAGGAGACATCGGGCAAGAGTTACAGGTACTCGTTTAAGAACGAGGCACTGAGCGTTGGCCACCTCGGTAATTCATTGCGTCTACCTTCGTGTCAATGGACAACTCGGATGCTGCAGTAGTGTGTCTGGTTTCTTTGGACCCTGAGGGTGCATCGGTAGTTTATCTTGAGGTGTGTTATAGCTTTGACTTACACCATACTCGGTCTCCTAAGCCAATATGGAACCCTGAGGTGTATGTTGGCTATAGCATGTTCAATTGTAGGAAACTGAGATGGCATCAAGATGGAATCGATCCTACCTCAGTTGTAGAGGACAAGCCCTATGATAATCATGTGAGAATCAAGTCAAAAAAGTCCATGGCCATGGCAGAGTGAAAATAACAGAAAGATTTTTATCTTTAGATTTTCACATCGGACTGAATCGAATGATTACATCATATGATAGAAACTAGGGTTTGACGAGTTTACCTTAAACCCTAATCTTGATCTCGGGGCTTAAGCTAGAAGGACTTTAATCACATAGGTAGCTGCACCAAGAGGTTCGTATTCAGGCTCTGATGGATTGCCACCATATACTGCTAGGCTGTCATTGGTGGATTTTGGAATAATGTAGAATTGATTTAGATGATTGATCATTCTAGCTTTTCGAATGCAGAAGAGTTCTTTGAATCATCGAAAGAGAGTTTCGATGATGTCGATGATTAGAGTAGTCGATGACGATATCCCATTACCCATACATAACTGAACGTAAACTTAGTCACCAAACAAAAAGGTTTGAATCTGAGTGATTATTAATTTGAATTGGGTCCAGTTTCCAATTTGGTTCTTTAATGAATTTATTAGGTTCAAGAAAAATCGATGCTAGCACTCCGAAAATTGAACTAACGTTCTTCTTTTTGCTACATAAAAAGGTTCTTCTGAGCCAAAGGAGTTTATGGCTCAATCAGAGGCCTTCATTATGGTCTTACTTGGAGGGTTATTCCAAGTCAAGAAAAGGGTCTGTCTATTTTGTAAGACATTTACCTACCATTTTGGTCACCTATCATTTCTTGCTTTCCTTTGACTATTGGGTTCAAAAATTACCTTTGACTCGTCAAGCGTTGGACCATTGACACTTTTGACTTTTGACCATATGTCATGCACCTATTGGAGAGCTAGTGGGGGCTTGTCCCCTTTACAAAACCTAGAAAGAGGCCGGCACTGCCACCCTAGGCGGTCGTTGCCCAAGTTTGGAGGCGCCTAGGAGTCCCTGTTGACAGGGACTCCATCTCCTTTTTGGATTCCAATTGAGTTCTCCTAAGAACCAACTTTGACTTGTCTTAGGCACCCTCTAAGTAGGAATAACAAGGACTCTATTCCTACCAAATCAGATTTAAGAGTCTAATTTCACAAAGGATGTGGATATGGTTTGGGAAGAAGAAGAGGTGGATCACGCTTAAGTTCTATAAGTACAGACCCCCCATGCGCCCAACTCAAAGCAATGATTGAATCACTATTCCCCATTGCCCAAGGCTGCCTCTTCCCCTCTTTCTTCCATTGCACAAACCACCTTTCTCCCTCTTCCTCTTCACATCCCAAAAAGGATTTTTGGATTTTTGGTTGTGCGTAATCCAGATCCAAAGAGAATGCGACTGAAAGCTAGAAGGCTGCACTGCTGCAAAGGACGACTGCCTGAGTGTCTTCGAAAAGGTTTTGAAAGATCCATCCAGATCAGATCTACATCTAATTTCTGAAAGACGTTGATAGAGAAGAAGAGGATCTCTAGCTTCCATCCTAAGTTGATACCGATTAGAGGCCAAGGCGTTGCGGTGCTAGATCCAGAACCTTCGCTGCAAATCAGGGATCATCAACGGATAATAGGAGTTCACGCCATATCAAGCGTAAATTTAAATTTAGTTTAATTTATCTAATTTTATTTTAATTTTTAAGAAATAATAATTAGATCTGAAACATTCTTAGATCTAATCTAGATCAAAGAAAAAAAATTTTAAAATATCTCTTGATCTAATTAGATCTGAATGAACCTATTCGAAAAATCAGGATTTTCATTCAACTGGTATCAGAGCCATGATTTTAAATATATTTAGATCTATTTTTAATTTATTTTAATTAGAAAAATTAAGTTATTTTAGATGTCACATGAGATGTTGATTCAGATCTGAAATTAGAAAAAATTATAAAATTTAATTGGAATTTTTGGGGGATTCTTTAGGATTAAGAGAATATGCATGACTAGTTCTAAAATAGAATAGTTCTATAGATGTCTTGCATGTTTTTAGATTTTATTCGATTAAATCATATTTTAGATCCTTTATTTACTATTTTTTTGATATTATAAGTATTTAATAACATCTAAAAAATAGAAATAAAATTACTTTATTTTTAAACATCATATGAGATATGATGATGCATGTCGTAGCTAGTTGTTAGAATAGTTCTACATAGTTGTCTAGATTAGAGTTTAGTTTTGATGAGATCAAATTAAATCTAATTTTTTTAGATTATTATGAGATAATTTAGATTAAAAAAAATTGATTGATTAATGATACATGAAATGTATGCAAAATTGCCATGATTAGATCTGAATTTGTATATTGAGATATATGATATTAGATCTAAAACTATTTTTTGAGAATTGATGTTCCTATTAAGGCATTATCCTCTTAGCCGTCCAGTCATAGAATGATTGAAAGAGTTTAAAGGCCCTCTCTTTTCATTTGATGGGGGTTCTTATTTTGATGTGTAGGGGTGCTGCATGATTCGTCCTTAATCAGAAACCCAAAACTTTACTTTCTGCAAAATCCTAGAATCCTGAAACCCTAGAATTTATTGTGCATATTTTATTTTATTTGACACCTACTTAATTAAAAATTAGATTATGGAAATCAAATTAGGTCTAAAATTGAGAATTTCAGATCTAAGGGACATATTCACTAATTATTTGGGTTCGGGCTTGGGTAGCTCAATTAGGTCTAAAAGCAGATTGATCAAATCGAATCAATAGTTGGTTAGATGGATCAACAATGCTTGAATTGACCAGCCTAATTAGGATTGGAAGTCTGGGTTAAGATCGAGTCACGATTCAAGGCAGAGACCTATTAGGTCAAGAGGGTTAGAGTCTGGATTGAGGCTAAACCCAATGGGTTCGGCTCAACAAGTTGGTGTCTAAGGTAAGTTTGCACATACGGACCGACTGGTTTTTAATTGGAAGCTTACTCGACTGAATGCATCTTATACGACGTTTAATGGCATATTCCTTCCACCGATTTCTTTTCCCACCTTTTAAAACCCGGCCAATCTATTGGACACATTCTGATCTGAGGTGCGTTCAATAATCCGCAGCTACCCATGCCACTAGGTTAGTTCATAATGGTTATGACTATGACAAGTCTAGTTTAATGAGAAACCTAATCAATTCTCCCTAAGAAAAGAATTAAGTCTGAGACTTCCACATTGTAGATGTGCGGGCCCTTCCTGGGTTGATTGTTCTCGGTGGATACAGTGGCTAGTGCACCTGAGAAGATGCCACACATGTCTATTAGGTATTGGATGCTGCTATGGGCTGGAGGATGAGTGGGCTCAATATTTTGGAATACGGTGAGAGACTCAATTAGAACCCAGTCTATGGTAAATGGTGGGTTCTAAACTTAAACTAAGGAGTGGATCAATATGCCGATTACGGTGGAGATTCATTGAATTAGAGATCAAGTTGGGTGCACCATGATTAGAGAACATTGAGCAAGAGTTGTTCACTATTGGCTAACCCATATCAATAACTGTTAGATGAGGTTGATGAGTTAGTTGGTGAGATTGCACCACCCACATAGAAATCATTAATCATTGGAGATTTTTGCCATCTCTTACAGAGGGAGTGTAGGATCCCAAGAAAATGTGGGAGGCTATTTTTTTAAAATAAAATCCTAAATTAATGGTTTCAAGTGAAAATTATAATATCTAACTAAGAATGTTTGAGTCGTCTACAGCCAAAAATGTCTGACTGTTCCACCCATTGCATGTATCTGGACACACGTTAGACTTACTGGACCCATTATTAAAGATTGCTCAGGAACTACCAAAATAGTTTTGGGTATCGAGAAGTTAACCCACGTACTGGATCAGGACCTCCCACTTACCAGCCCATCCACCATTGAATAGAGAGCATTCTCTGAAAAAGTGGATAGACGAAGATATAAGCCAGATGATTTACTGTTGGGCTGCAATGTCTGCATGAGCTTCTTAGTTTGCCAACATAGAAGATATCGGGGACTGCTCGCCCAAAATGTTGGCTCATCTACAGGAAGATGTTTATGAACAGCGTCATGCAGCCAAATATCAAAATCACGAAATGACTTTTTAATGCTAAGATGCGTGTCGCAGTCCATCAAGTCACCATCTACAATGAAGCAAAGACTTGGAAGACTTGAAGAAGCTTCAGTGTTGAAGTTGACTTTGATCTTGCAGAATGATGTTATTCTGCAATCCTTGACTGATGCATATGGGCAATTCATCATGATTATCATATGTATAAACTTCAAAATTCTTGGCGAATTAATGAATATGCTGATCACCGCTGCAGCTTTCTATGAAGATTCTAAAGGCTCAGTTTCTTGCCTATGGAACAAACTTCTTCCAAAAGAAAGATTTTATGGGAAAAGAAAAAGAAAGTCTGCGAAAAAAGCAGAAGATGGGGAAAAGAGCAAAGAACAAGGGAAGGCAGAGCCAAAGATTAAAGCCGCTGGCAAAGAAAAGTGTTTCCATTGTAACAGCGAACGGCCATGCCATTGGAAGCGGAACTGCCCTACTTACCTGGCCACCCTGAAGAACAAGAAGGAAGGTCCTTCTGGAGGTATGCTCGTTATTGAGTCTAACCTTACGATTTCTTCTGCATCCAGTTGGGTGCTTGACTCTGGTTCTAGTGCTCATCTGTGCACTTCTATGCAGGGTCTTGAGGATAGCAGGAGGCTGAGGGATGGAGACATGATCCTACGCATCGGTAATGGAGCAAGAGTTGCTGCAGTAGCCGTGGAAACATACCCTCTTCGATTACCATCTGGTTTAGACTTAGTTTTGAAAGACTGTTATTATGTGCCTGCAGCTAGCAGGAATTTGATTTCTGTTTCATGCTTAGCACAAGAAGGCTATGTGATTACCTTCTTTAAGGACCATTGTAACATTCTTTATGAAAGAAATAAAATTGCAAATGGTTTCCTTATTAATGGTCTTTATCAGCTACATATTGATGTACCTGTTCTAACTATCGAGCAAAACGTGAATGCCAAACGACCTAGGGATAGTCCAAATGACAGATATCTATGGCACCTGAGATTAGGTCATATAGCAGAAGATAGGATCAACAAATTGGAGAAAAATGGGCTATTGAGTCCATTGACTTTCGAGTCATATCCAACTTGTGAATCTTGTCTTCAAGGCAAAATGACTAAACTCCCTTTTGTTGGACATGGGGAGAGGGCCACAGATCTCCTTGCCCTAGTACATACTGATGTGTGCGGCCCATTTGATGTGCCGGCTAGAGGCAATTTTGTCTACTTCATTACCTTTACCGATGATCTGTCTAGGTATGGGTATGTGTATCTTATGAGACACAAGTCTGAAGCTTTTGAAAAGTTCAAAGAATTCAGACATGAAGTAGAAAAATAAACTGGAAAACCCATTAAGGTTCTTCGATCAGATCGAGGAGGTGAATACCTTAGCCGGGAATTCCTAGACTATCTTAAGGAAAAATGGCATAGTCTCTCAATGGACTCCACCAGGAACACCTCAACTCAACGGGGTTTCAGAATGGAGAAATCGGACTCTATTGGATATGGTTCGATCCATGATGAGCTTCACAGACCTCCCTGATTTTCTTTGGGGACACTCATTGTTAACTTCAATCTATCTACTGAATAGGGTTCCCTCTAAAACCGTTCCTACCACACCGTATGAGATATGGCACGGTAAGAAACCAAGTCTGAGTCATCTCAGAATTTGGGGTTGTCCGGCTCATGTCAAAAGACAACAAGCGGACAAGTTAGAGTTTAGGTCCTTTAGAGCTCGATTCATAGGATATCCTAAAGAGTCATTAGGATACTATTTCTACATTCCAGAAGACCACAATGTGATTGTGAGTCGACATGCCATCTTTCTTGAAAAATAGTTTATTCAAGATAGCGGCATTGGAAAGCAGATCAAGCTTGATGAGAAAGTCTCACAAGTACAACGAGCTAAGGACCAATTGGAACCAAATCAGGTTGAGCCAATAAGAACACTACCTCCTCCACCTCGTAGATCGGAAAGAGTTTTCCGTCCCCCTGAAAGATACTTAGGTATTATTTCAGAGGAAGTAGAGGAAATGTTCCTCGTAGGTAATGGTGCTCATGGTGATGATCCCAAAACCTACAACGAGGCGATATCAGATATCGACTCCGAGAAATGGCTAGAGGCAATGCAGTCAGAAATTGACTCGATGCACTCAAACCAAGTCTGGACCTTGGTAGATCCACCAGAAGGTATAGTACCTATTGGGTGTAAATGGATCTTCAAGAGAAAGATTGGTGCAGATGGGAATGTGGAGACATTCAAGGCTAGACTAGTGGCAAAAGGTTATAGTCAACGCGAAGGCATTGACTATCAGGATACCTTTTCCCCAGTGGCTATGCTAAAATCCATCCGCACATTGCTTGCCGTTGCAGCCTATTTCGATTATGAAATATGGCAAATGGACGTGAAAACGGCATTCTTAAATGGATATCTTGAGGAAGATATCTATATGGAACAGCCGCTAGGTTTCACATCCAGTGATACTGATCACAAGGTTTGCAAGCTGCAAAGGTCCATATATGGACTTAAGCAAGCATCTCGGAGCTGGAACACTCATTTCAATGATGTGATCAAAAAGTTTGGTTTCATCAAAAATGAAGAGGAACCATGTGTTTTCAAAAAGGTCAGTGGGAGCGCTGTTGTCTTCCTCGTATTGTACGTGGATGACATCCTCCTTATTGGGAATGATATTCCCATGTTGACAACAGTCAAATTATGGTTGTCCAAGGAATTCTCCATGAAAGACCTAGGTGAAGCATCCTTTATTCTAGGAATTAAGGTCTATAGGGATAGACCGAATAGGATGCTAGGACTTTCACAGAAGATGTACATAGAGGAAGTACTAAAGAGGTTTAGTATGGAAAACTCTAAGAGGGGATTAATACCCTTCAGACATGGTATTCATCTTTCCAAGAAGATGTGCCCTAGCACACCTGAGGAAATAGAACGCATGAGCAAGATCCCTTATGCTTCTGCAATAGGGAGCCTCATGTATGCCATGCTATGTACACGACCTGATATAGCCCATGCTGTGAGTGTCACAAGCAGATATCAGTCAAATCCAGGTGAAGAACACTGGACTTCTGTGAAATGTATCCTTAAGTACTTGAGAAGAACTAAGGATATGATGTTGGTCTTTGGTAATGGAGAACTCCAAGTCCAGGGATACACAGACTCGGATTTCATGTCCGATATAGATGATCGAAAGTCGACATCTGGGAGTCTGTTTGTGTGCAATGGTGGTGCTGTCAGCTGGAAGAGTTCCAAGCAAACTGGTGATAGCAGATTCCACCATGGAAGCAGAATATATCGCTGCATCAGAGGCTGCGAAGGAAGCATTCTGGTACAAGAAGTTTGCTGCAGAAATTGGAGTAATGCCATCAGATGCCATTCCTCTATACTGCGACAACAATGGCGCCATAGCCCTTGCTAAGGAGCCGAGGTCTCACCAGAAATCCAAGCACATTGAGCGGCGATACCACCTCATCCGCGATTACCTCGAGAAGGGTTACGTCGAGGTCAAGAGAGTCAACTCCACAGATAATGTGGCAGACCCACTTACAAAGCCGTTGGGCCAGCAGAAGATCGAAGCCCACCTTGAGAAGATGGGACTTAGACTTGTAGCCAATTGGCTTTAGGACAAGTGGGAGATTGTTAGATATATGTGCCCTAGAAGCCAGAATTGGCTGACACTTGTAATACACTTCTAGGGGCAAAATTATAATTTTGACTAATAATCAATAAAATGGGTTATTTTCTATCACATATGTGTATTTAGTGTCTGTGATACATCCTTTGAGTTAATGGTAATGATAATTCATATTTTCAAGAGTTGAAAATTTAAGACATGAATAATCATTATTAACTCATAAAATGCTCCCGACCATAGGATCATCACGAGGATGGTGATTGATCCGAAAGGTTGGTGTACAATCGCTTCTCTTTAGTAGATGAGTCTTGAGTCTACGGTGTGGAGACACCGGAGCGAGAGTACAGGTACTCGTTAGAGAACGAGGGCACTGAGCGTGACCACCTCGAGTAGTCATTAGGGAAGTCTACCTTCTCGTCAATGACTGACTCGATGCTGCAGTAGTGTGTCTGGTTCTTTGACCTGAGATGCATCGGCAGTTCACCTTGAGGGTGTTATAGTTTGACTACACCATTACTCGGTCTCCTAGCCATATGGAACCCTGAGGTGTATGTTGGCTATAGCATGTTCATTGTAGGAACTGGATTGCATCAAGATGGAATCTATCTACCTCGGTGGTAGAGGAGCAGCCCTATGATGATCATGAGAATCAAGTCCAGAAGTCCCATGGCCATGGCAGAGTGAAATAATAGAAAGAGTTTCTATTTAGATTTTCACATTGGACTCGAATCGAATGATTACATCATATGACAGAGACTAGGGTTTGACGAGTTCACCTTAACCCTAATCTGATCGGGGCTCAAGATAGAAGAACTTAATCACACAGGTAGCTGCACCAAGAGGTTCGCATTCAGCTCTGATGGGTTGCCACCATATACTGCTAGGTGTCACTGGTGGATTTTGGGAGCAATTAGAATGATTTAGATGATCGATCATTCTAGCTGTTCGAATCAGAAGAGTTCTGATCCATCGAAAGGAGTTTCGATGATGTCGATGATAGAGATCATGACATATCCCATTACCATACAGAACTGAACCTAACTGGGTCACACAAACAAGGGTTTGAATCTGGTGATCATCAATTGAACTGATCTAGTTCAATTGATCTGAATGAGATTCAATTAGGTTCAAGGAAAATCGTGCTAGCACTCGATTGAACCTAACGTTCTTCTTTTACTATCATAAATAAGTTGTCCTGAGCCAAAGGAGTTTGTGCTCAATCAGAGGCCTTCATATGGTCTGACTGGAGGTTGTCCAAGTCAGAAAAGGTTGTCTTATTTTGTAAGACATTACCTGCCATTTTTGGTCACCTGCCATTTCTTGTTCTTTGACTTTGGTCAAAAGTCTACCTTTGACTGGTCAAATGTTGACCATTGACACTTTGACTTTTGTCCACATGTCATGCACCTATTGGAGAGCTGGTGGGGGCCTGTCCCCCTGCCAGAACCTGGCAAGGAGAGGGCGCACGCCACCCTTGGCGTGTGCCCAAGTTGGAGGCGCCTAGGAGTCCCTGTTGGACAAGGACTCCATCTCCTTTTTGGATTCCAATTAGAGTTCTCCTAAGAACCAACTTTGACTGGTCTTAGGCACCCTCTAAGGAGGAATCCAGGGGACTCTATTCCCACCAATCAGATTTAGATCTGATTTCACAAAGGGTTGTGATTGGTTGGGAAGAAGAGGAGTTGGATCACAGCTTAGTCTATAAATAAGACCCTGCGCCCAACTCAAAGATTGATTGAATCACAATTCCCCATGCCCCAAGGCTGCCTCTCCCCTCTTCCTCCATGCCAAACCACCTTCTCCCTCTCCTCTCCACATCCAAAAGGAGTTTTGGATTTTTGGTTGGTGCGATCCAGATCAAAGAAAGGCGACTGAAAGCTAGAAGGCTGCACTGCTGCAAAGGACGACTGCTGATCTTCAAAAGGAGTTTTGAAGATCCTCCAGATCAGATCTAGATCTAATTTTTGGAGATGTGATAGAGAAGAAGAGGATCTCTAGATCCAGCCTGAGTGGATACCGGTAGAGGCCAGGCGCTTGCGTGGCTAGATCCAGAATCTTTCGCTACAAACAGGATCATCAATGGATAATAGGATTATCCATATCAAGGTAAATTAAATTTAATTTAATTTATCTAATTTTATTTTAATTTTTAAAATAATAATAATCAGATCTAAAATATCTTAGATCTGATCTAGATCAAAAAAGAAATTTTAAAATATATCTCTTGATCTAATCAGATCTGAACGAACCTGATCTGGAAAATCAGGATTTCCCTTCACATATAGAAAGTACTAAAGAGGTTTAGTATGGAAAACTCTAAGAGGAGATTAATACGCTTCAGACATGGTATTCATCTTTCCAAGAAGATGTGCCCTAGCACACCTGAGGAAATAGAATGCATGAGCAAGATCCCTTATGCTTCTGCAATAGGGAGCCTCATGTATGCCATGCTATGTACACGACCTGATATAGCCCATGCTGTGAGTGTCACAAGCAGATATCAGTCAAATCTAGGTGAAGAACACTGGACTTCTGTGAAATGTATCCTTAAGTACTTGAGAAGAACTAAGGATATGATGTTGGTCTTTGGTAATGGAGAACTCCAAGTCCAGGGATACACAGACTCGGATTTCATGTCCGATATAGATGATCGAAAGTCGACATCTGGGAGTCTGTTTGTGTGCAATGGTGGTGCTGTCAGCTGAAAGAGTTCCAAGCAAACCATGATAGCAGATTCCACCATGGAAGCAGAATATATCGCTGCATCAGAGGCTGCGAAGGAAGCATTCTGGTACAAGAAGTTTGCTGCAGAAATTGGAGTAATGCCATCAGATGCCATTCCTCTATACTGCGACAACAATGGCGCCATAGCCCTTGCTAAGGAGCCGAGGTCTCACCAAAAATCCAAGCACATTGAGCGGCGATACCACCTCATCCGCGATTACCTCGAGAAGGGTTACGTCGAGGTCAAGAGAGTCAACTCCACAGATAATGTGGCAGACCCACTTACAAAGCCGTTGGGCCAGCAGAAGATCGAAGCCCACCTTGAGAAGATGGGACTTAGACTTGTAGCCAATTGGCTTTAGGACAAGTGGGAGATTGTTAGATATATGTGCCCTAGAAGCCAGAATTGGCTGACACTTGTAATACACTTCTAGGGGCAAAATTATAATTTTGACTATAAATCAATAAAATGGGTTATTTTCTATCACATATGTGTATTTAGTGTCTGTGATACATCCTTTGAGTTAATGGTAATGATAATTCATATTTTCAAGAGTTGAAAATTTAAGACATGAATAATCATTATTAACTCATAAAATGCTCCCGACCATAGGATCATCACGAGGATGGTGATTGATCCGGAAGGTTGGTGTACAATCGCTTCTCTTTAGTAGATGAGTCTTGAGTCTATGGTGTGGAGACACCGGAGCGAGAGTACAGGTACTCGTTAGAGAACGAGGGCACTGAGCGTGACCACCTCGAGTAGTCATTAGGAAGTCTACCTTCTCGTCAATGACTGACTCGATGCTGCAGTAGTGTGTCTGGTTCTTTGACCTGAGGTGCATCGACAGTTCACCTTGAGGGTGTTATAGTTTGACTACACCATTACTCGGTCTCCTAGCCATATGGAACCCTGAGGTGTATGTTGGCTATAGCATGTTCATTGTAGGAACTGGATTGCATCAAGATGGAATCTATCTACCTCGGTGGTAGAGGAGCAGCCCTATGATGATCATGAGAATCAAGTCCAGAAGCCCATGGCCATGGCAGAGTGAAATAATAGAAAGAGTTTCTATTTAGATTTTCACATCGGACTTGAATCGAATGATTACATCATATGACAGAGACTAGGGTTTGACGAGTTCACCTTAACCCTAATCTGATCGGGGCTCAAGATAGAAGAACTTAATCACACAGGTAGCTGCACCAAGAGGTTCGCATTCAGCTCTGATGGGTTGCCACCATATACTGCTAGGTGTCACTGGTGGATTTTGGGAGCAATTAGAATGATTTAGATGATCGATCATTCTAGCTGTTCGAATCAGAAGAGTTCTGATCCATCGAAAGGAGTTTCGATGATGTCGATGATAGAGATCATGACATATCCCATTACCATACAGAACTGAACCTAACTGGGTCACACAAACAAGGGTTTGAATCTGGTGATCATCAATTGAACTGATCCAGTTCAATTGATCTGAATGAGATTCAATTAGGTTCAAGAAAATCGTGCTAGCACTCGATTGAACCTAACGTTCTTCTTTTACTATCATAAATAAGTTGTCCTGACTGAGCCAAAGGAGTTTGTGCTCAATCAGAGGCCTTCACTTGGTCTGACTGGAGCTTGTCCAAGTCAGAAAAGGTTGTCTTATTTTGTAAGACATTACCTGCCATTTTTGGTCACCTGCCATTTCTCGTTCCTTTGACTTTGGTCAAAAGTTGACCTTTGACTGGTCAAATGTTGACCATTGATACTTTGACTTCTTGTCCACATGTCATGCACCTATTGGAGAGCTGGTGGGGGCTTGTCCCCCTACCAGAACCTGGCAAGGAGGAGGGCGCACGCCACCCTTGGCGTGTGCCCAAGCTTGGAGGCGCCTAGGAGTCCCTGTTGGACAGGGACTCCATCTCCTTTTTGGATTCCAATTAGAGTTCTCTAAGAACCAACTTTGACTGGTCTTAGGCACCCTCTAAGGAGGAATCCAGGGGACTCTATTCCCACCAATCAGATTTAGATCTGATTTCACAAAGGGTTGTGATTGGTTGGGAAGAAGAGGAGTTGGATCACGCATAGTCTATAAATAAGACCCTGCGCCCAACTCAAAGGAAATTGAATTCTCCATGCCCCAAGGCTGTTTCTCTCTCCCTCCTCCATGCCAAAGTCCATCTTCTCCCTCTCCTCTCCATGTCCAAAGTAGTTTGGGATCTTAGTTGGTGCCATCCAGGTGAGAGATAGGTGATAGAAAACTAGAAGGTTGCGCTACTGCAAAGGACAACTGCTGATCTTCGAAAGGTGTTTTGAAGATCCTCCAAATTAGATTTAGATCTAATTTTTGGGAACCTGATAGAGAAGAAGAGGATCTTCAGATCCAACTTGAGTGGATATCGGTAGAGGCCAGGCACTTGCATGGCAAGATCCAGAACCTTCCGCTGCTTACAGGATCATCAACGGGTAATAGGATTACCCTACATCAAGGTAAATTAAATTTAATTTAATTCATCTAGATTTTATTTTTATTATTAAAATAATAAGAATCAGATTTGAAATATTCTAGATCTAATTTGAATCAATGAAAAATTTTTTTGAAATATATCTCTTGATCCAATCAAATTTGAACAAACCTGGTTCGAAAAATCAGGATTTCCCTCCAACTTGTTTTTGAATCTTCATTGTGCATTATAACTAGTCCCAATGATGATGGCATTAAGTTAGTTGGTCATAGGCATGGTAATGTTTATATGGTAGATTTGAATGATCTTTCTATGATAAACATGCAATGTCTAGTAGCTATGAATGCCAAAATTAATGAGACAGGTTGGCTTTGGCATTATAGGCTTGCACACATTATTATGCATTCACTTTTAAAGCTTATCAAAAAGGAATTAGTTATCAATTTATCAAAATTGAACTTTGAAAAAGATAAAATTTATGATGCATGCCAACTAGGTAAACAAACAAGAGTTTCATTCAAATCTAAGAACATTGTTTCAACTTCTAGGCTTTTGAAACTTTTGCACATGGATTTGTTTGATCCTATAAGAATAGCAAGCTTAGGTGGAAAATGTTATGGTTTTGTAATTATCGATAACTACTCATGTTTTACATAAATTTTCTTTTTGGCACACAAAGATAAAACTTTGCATGTTTTCACAAAGTTTTATTGAAAAGTTACAAATGAAAAAATATTTTGAATTCAAAGCATTCAAAGTGATCATGAAATCAAATTTAAAAATTAAGATTTTAAAAAATTTTATAATGAAAAATAAATTAGCCATAATTTTTCAGCACCTAGGACACCCGAACAAAATGGAGTAGTAGAAAGAAAAAATATAACTCTAGAAGAAATGGCCCATACTATGCTATGTGAAAGCAACCTTCCAAGATATTTTTGGGCGGATGCAATTAACACAGCATGTTACATCTTAAACCGTGCCCTAATCAGACCAATTTTGAAGAAAACATCTTATGAGCTTTGGAAAGGAAAAATCTAACATTGCATATTTTCATGTTTTTGGTTGTCATTGTTTTGTTTTGAACAATGGTAAAGAAAAACTAGGTAAATTTAATGCAAAATTTGATGAAGCTATTTTTCTTGGTTACTCCTCTTCTAGTAATGCTTTTAGACTTTTCAACAAAAGAACCTTAGTAGTAGAGTTTTTGATGAGACTAATGATCTTCCATCAAAGAAGAGTGAGGATATTGATGATGCAGATTCTCTTATAGAAGGATTGAAGGAGATCACCCTAAAGGATTTAATAATTCAAAATGAAAAGAATCATGAAGACAAGCAAAAAATTGAGGGTGAAGGACAACAAGAACAACCTCAAGGTATAAATGATCTTTAAAAAGAATGGAGGGATGTTTATAATCATCCTAAAGAACTAATTATTGGTGATCCTACACATGGGGTAAGAACTCGCTCTTCACTAAGAGATGCATACAATCATTTTGCATTTGTTTTTCATTTTAAACCCAAAATCATTGATGAAGCCGAAAAAGATTATAATTGGATAAATGCAATGCAAGAGGAACTTAATCAATTCGAAAGAAATAATGTATGGACCTTAGTATCAGAACCTAAAAATTATTCAATAATTGGTATAAAATGGGTATATAGAAATAAATTGAATGAAAATAGAAATATAATTAGGAATAAAGCAAGATTAGTTGCAAAGGATTATAGTTAAGAAGAGAGAATTGATTTTGATGAAACCTTTGTACCTATTGCTAGACTAGAAGCAATTAAATTTTGACCTGCTTATGCATGCTTTATGAATTTCAAGCTATTTCAAATGGATGTTAAAAGTGTTTTTCTAAATGGATATATTGTCGAAGAAGTTTATGTAGAATAACCTCTTGATTTTGAAAATCATACTTTTTCAAATTATTTTATTAGATTAAACAAAGCATTATATGGTTTAAAACAAGCACCTAGGGCTTAGTATGAAAGACTAAGTAAATTCTTGCTTAATAATGGATTTTCAAGAGGAAATATAGATACAACCCTTTTCATAAAAAGAGATCATGATGACATTATATTTGGATCTACTAATGAAACTTTATGTCAAGATTTTGCTAAGCTCATGCAGGGAGAGTTCGAGATGAGCATGATGGGTGAACTAATATTCTTCCTCGGACTTTAAATCAAACAAACAAAAGAAGGGATGTCCATCACTCAAAGCAAGTACCACAAGAAAACTACTCAAGAGATTTTGGATGGAGAGCTCCAAAGCAATTGGTACCCCCATGAGTCCATCATGTAAGCTTGATAAGGATGAAGGAGGTAAAAGTGTTGATCAAAAACTTTATAAAAGCATGATTGGTTCTTTATTGTATTTAACCACTAGTAGACCAGATATCATGTTTAGTATTTATTTATGTGCATGATTTCAATCTAATCTAAAAGAATCATATTTAAATACTATAAAAAAAATACTTAAATACCTAAAACAAACTCAATCCATAGGTTTATGGTACTCTAAGAATTCATCAATTGATTTAATTGAATATTCAGATGTAGACTTTGCTGGATGTAAATTAGGTAGAAAAAGTACTAGTGGAACTTGCCAATTTTTAGGAGTTAACTTAATCTCTTAGTTTAGAAAGAAGCAAAATTCGGTAGCATTGTCTACAGCCGAGGTCGAATACATTGCAGCCAGAAGTTGCTGTACACAAATATTATGGATTAAGCAACAACTTGAGAACTTTGACAATAAACTAAACAAAACTCTCATAAAATGTAATAATACTAGTGCCATAAATCTATTGAAAATTATGTTCCAAAGTCAATAATCAGCTTGTTGATGATTGAGATATTATAATTAATTTATTAATTAATAAAAAAATATTTTAGCATCTTATTCATCATAAGTTTACATCTTCTAATGAACTTCATTATTGTGATGAAGTTCTTAGGACTGTTTAGTTTCAATAAAAAGATAATTTATAGATTAGTCCTTAAATTTATTCACGATCAAATGATAGACTGTTAATTAGGATGACAGCATCTATCGAACATTGGTCACTATATTCCATATAGATTGGTTGTGCTCTTAACTAAGGTATGTGGAGACACTAGTAAAATATATAGGTGAGATGTATGGATACATCATCATTGAACGTGATCTACTCCAGAGTATTCTGCTATCGAGAATATCTCTAATAGGATATAGGTATAAGTATCTCTTAGACTTGAGATCATCTCAATGACTTACAAGCAACTAACTGTGCTTTGGTACTAGACTAACTGAATTTCTAATTCAACAATAGAAGACTTCTGAGCATAGTTAAGTACTTACAAAGTTGGAGTGTGATCAAGATGGAATTGACCACTCCAAGAGTTGGAGAAGAATGTATCGCTGTATTTCAATATAGCAAAACCTTGGCTAGGATAATCCATCAGATGGATTTGATATTTTGAAATATAATGTGGACAACCTAATCAGAGTTGATAGTTGAACTCTGATGTGTTCTACATGCATTGTGATCAAGAGGATGAATTATATGGAAACTTTATCCGCATGGGTTCTAAGGATGGTGTTCTACACCTTCGACCTATCCGACCGTCGGGTATCATTGCTAGATAGTTGCTTCAATTGATATAAAAATTTATTTCTATGCTACTGACTTAGGTTCAAACCTATGAGATCACACACATTAGAGCTTACGATCTGATTGGATGGTTGATCAACCATTAAGAATCGTTCTAGGATTAAACAATCAATACGATTGGTGTTTAACCTAGTACAAGTATTGCAAGAGGATCGATTAGCAATTAGATTACTAATTGACTTAATTTGATTAAGCGAATAGACTAAGATTAAGTATAATTAAATATAATTTAATTAGATTTAGTTTGGACTTGATTGGATCAAGTCCAAATGATTTATTAGATAAGCCAAGTGCAAGGAAGAACTAGTCCTAGTCTAACTAGGACTCGGATTAACCCAATTTTTTAATTTGATTAAAAAATAAATCAAAATTAAATATGATTTAATTTTATTTAATTAAGTCTTTAAATGGGTTAGGACCTTATTTAATTGGGTTGGTTTAATCTTGATTTTCTTTGGTTAAAAGATCTTATTTGACCAAGTCAAAATAGGAGTCCTAGTATGACTAGGACTCCCTATCTCCTTGCGCCACCTTGGTCCCAATGCCTCCCATACCTATTTTTTAGATATTTTTCATGAAAAATCTCTTTCTTCCTGATTTCCATGTCCCCTCTCTCCCTCCAAGTCATATTTAGAAGTTAGGTGGAAGACCAAGTCAAAGGAGGAATTGGTTTTGCTTATGATTCTGTGAGATAGAATCCTTGTTAACTAAAACATCTTTCCTTGAGTGCCACCCCCTATTTTAATTAATTATTCTCTTATTCTATGAAAATAATCTCCTTTTTTGTGCACCCTCCCTTGCTGGTCTATGCCAAAAATTGTGGAGGAGGCGCCCAAGAGTTGGGTGCCCCAACAACTTCCCATGTTTGGATATTCCTAGTCTAAAAATTTGACCTAACTTGGACTTTTCTTTTTTTCTATTTATTGGATGAATTTTATTCTGATTTTTTTATGAAATATAGAGATTTAGGAGAGGTTTGGGGTGTGCAAAAATCAGAAGAAGAGGGTCCTTAGGCATGGGGGTTCCATAGGCACCAAACTAGGTGTCCAGGTGAGAGAAAAGAGAAGAAGAAGAGGGTCTTCTTCTAGGGCTATTTTATTTTCAATCTCTTCTCCTTTCTTTTGAGTTTTTTTTTGTGAGAGTCTTAGATTAGCAAACTCTCATCTTCCTTTTTATATTTTGGAGAGTCCAAATTTTAAAGAAGGGAGCATCAGATAGATCATCGAAGAAGGATCAGCACAGTACTAGCATGCTATGCTAATTTTCTGCATCGAACTTCAGATCAGAGATCATAAGCTTATGTGGATGACTCCTAAAGGTCGGACATGTGTATGGTTCATGACTTTATCCTCAAGCCTCAATCAGCAAGTTAGAATGTCTAAACTTGCTCAGGTAATAGATCTGATCTATAAACTTCATACCTGCATTTGATGTAGTGTAGATCTAGGTTGATTTGATCAACCTTTTTCTTTCTTATTTGATTTTAATTTTTAATTTAATAACATACCTTAATCATGTAATAGATTTGAGATCTAGCTATTTACATGGTTGTTTAAATAAATTTTAGATTTATTTAAGTCTTTCGCTGTAAGATCTTGAAAAAGTTTTAAGATCTACCTATGAATTCTTAGATCTGGTTCCTTCAAAATCTAACTAAGAATCAAATCCAGCACTCTAGATCAAAATATATTGAATTAAGACATCATTTCATAAGAGAGTATATTCAAAATAATGACATAATTCTTGATTATGTTTGTACTAAAAATCAACTGGTTGATATTTTTACTAAGGCCTTAAGTGAAGATAAGTTATGTGAGATTAGAAGAGAATTAAGAATTCTTGATCCCCTAGCCTAAACATCTTTATGATTTTAAGCTTAAATCTATCAAAAATGATATTAATCTTTATCTTGAGCCGATATCTCAAATTTTTTATCTCAAAAAACTCAAATCTAACCTTCCTTGATCATTCTCATGAATAAAATTTCAATCCTTAAAATCTTATATTTTTTCAAAATTTTTTCATCTCTATTGAATCTTTGAAGTTCAAAATAATTTTGTTTAATGCATTTATATTATTCAAAAAGAGAGAGATGTGTTTTTAATTCATATTGTTCATAAATATTTTTTTTAAAATAAAGATATTCATTCTAAATTTATTGTGTTCTATCAAAATAGGAAAGAAAAGCTAAAAGGTAAATTTGTCCAACAATAATTATGAAAAAAAGGGCGAGAAAATATTATGTGATAAATTTTCTAGTATTTACTCTTAAAAAATAAGGAAAAAGATGTTTGTTTGTTAAATATTATCTTGATTAAATATTTTAATTAATTTGAGTTAAGGATAATGAACTTTGATTATTTTATGATCCTTTAAACTTAAGCCTTCATGTAATTATTCAGTTTAAATTTAGTTGATTTGATTGCCAAATTATGTTTGATAACTAATTGGAGTTAAAACTAATTTGAAATATATTCTCACTCCAAAAAATTAATTTTGATACATACTTCTAATTTTAAAACTCATATAAAAATATGAATATAATACAAAATTTTTAATGTGCATTTAGAAATCTTTGTAAAATCATTTTTGCTCTGATACTATCTTTATGTTGCTCGATACATTTTTGATATATCTCTTTTTTGAGCTTAATTGACTAAAATTTATTTAAGAAAAGAAAAGAATGAATAATGAATTAAATGTTATGCTTGATTCCACTATTCAAATCTTTGAAAAGCTCTAATCCTCTTAAAGCTTCAAAGTACATACTTAAAAATCTATTCAAAGAATCATATTCATTCAAAAAGGGGAAAAGCCTTTGATATTTGAGTTTAAGCTAATTTTTTATAAAGAAAAAATTTTAAATGATAAGCTTTTAAATGGAAGGTGATTCATTTGATTTGATTTAATTTTTTAAATTTTTGATTTAATTTTCTAAATTTGATACATTTATCATTTGACACACTCCATCACATCTTCGATTCCTCATCTGATTCAGATGCTTCCAACTGTGATCTCTACTAGATCTAGTCTAGTCATCCTTATATTAGGTTATGATCCAGTATATTTTAGTTGTTTCTATGAGTTGTTGATCAAGTCATAGTTGGTTATATTTTTTTTTGGATCAAACTTTTGGCATTGGTACTATTAGCTATTTAGGTCATGGATAGTTGTATCCATGAATTTTATATGTTTTGATGGCCTAATTCTCATGAATACTTTTGATACCTTTATATTTTGTATGTTTAGCACTTATATATTTTGATGACTTAATGTTATGATAATCATTTGGATGTAAATTTGTGATGATGTCATTTGAATGATGTGAAATGAAACCTTTGTGAATTGGCTAAATTTCATTATGATCATTATATTGTAAATTGAAAGTTTTGTTATAAACTCTTGTTCTAATAGAAAACATATTGAATAACTTAAGGAAGAGGCTTTTTTTAATTTTTTAAATTTTGAAATCCTTTAAGATCTTACTTGATGATGTCAAAAAAGGACAACAGAGTAAATAAAATTGGGCTATAAGCAAAATTAAAGTAAAATTGATAAAAAAAATAAAATAAAAATAAAATTAACAAAAGGAATAAGCAAGTCAGACACTTTTGCAAATTATTTAAATGCCTGACAATAAGTAATCATCAAATTGCTCTTGATGCCATATTAGTCAAATAATTGAATATAATATCCTAGTATGTGATGTAGCATGTTCCTTCAAAATTTTTGAAACCCTCAATCAATGCTTCTACATGCTTTATTTTTGCTTATGCTCAAATATTTTGTCATCATCAAAAAGAGAGAGATTGTTGCTCCAAGAATTGATTTTTATAATTACAAAGCATTTGTGGGGATTACTAATGAATTTGGCTTGGAAAAAGACTTTTTGTATTTTAGAGGTAAAATCATAATTTTATCAAGTTTTGATCTGAGAGCCTCAAGAGAAAGTATAGAAGATTTCTAATCCTTTGGAGGCAGTCCCATGATTTTTGGATGTTTATTTTGGGAGAAAATCAAGTTTGAAGCAAAAGGATCGACCCCTAGGTCATCCCCTACTGAAAAGGGCTATTTGGCACGCTGTCTCTGTGCCAAGGGTCGACCTTCGCTGTTCTGAAGGCTAAAAATATAGAATGGCTATTTTTCTGGATTTTGTCTCAGAGGTCGACCTCGAGGTCGACTCCTATGCCATGAGTCGACCCCTGCAATAAAAATTTTTCTACAATGACTATTTTTTTCTCGTTTTGGCAGGTTTTAATGGTCTCTTTAATATCTCCAACGGCTATAAGTCTTGCCCAAAATTCTCTCCTCCACCTATTGAAGATTTAAAAGACTTTAAATAGAAAAAAACATAAGAGATTGTGTGATTCAATTTCAGTCCTAAGCAAAAGTCATCTTCAAGCAAAGAAGCCTTCATTTCAAGTTCACCTATCTCTCAAGAGCTTTTTTAAATCTCCAACAACCATGAGAAAAATCAGAGAAGCTTCCTCCATTATTGTGAAAAGCACTCTTAAGGTTTTATTTGCTCACAAAGAGAGCTAAATTGTATTTGATTGTCATTAAATCTTTTACTCTGCTTTACTGTTTTGATTCAAGTTTTGCGAGGGTTCCAAAACATGGAAAGGTTGATTCTAACCTTGAATAGGATTGTATTGGAGGCTTGTATCCAAAAAATAATTATTCTAGCTTGGGATAGCTAGGGTTGGAGGTTTCCAATGGTGTATGCAATTTGAATATGGTTAGTGGATTTTAATTCCCAAGTAGGAGCTTGGAAAGTGGATATAGGTGCAATGGAAGCACCGAACTACTATAAATATTGGTTGTTTGTGGTGTGCTTGCTATCTTTTTTTTCTTAGTTTGTTAAATTCTTGCTCTCTAATCTTTTATATTTTTCTCTAACCTAAATCATTTTACACACACATTTTACATATCATCATTCAATCTTGATATCTTTAAATTAGCTTTAAAATTTTAAAAACCCAATTCACCTCCCCTCTTGGGTTACATAGCTGGGCAACAAGAAACTAGTTTAGTTTTAAAAATTTGTTTTTATATACTTGTAGCCAATAGGAATTTCGTTTTTGTATCTATGTTGGCACAGCATAATTACAATTTCCATTTCAATAAAGATATATATTTAATTTATTTTGAAAATAAAATTATTGCACGTGCCTTTTTGATTGATGGACTTTATCATTTATGTATGGATGCCACTATAAATATTAACGAGAAAATTATGAATACCATAGGGTCTAAAAGACTTAGAAACAAGATTAGCCAAAAGTGTCTATGGCACCTTAGGCTAGGCTATATTGGAGAAGACAAACATAACAAATTGAAGAAAGATGGTCTACTCGGGCCATTGACTTCCAAGTCTTATCTAGTTTGTGAGTCCTGTCTTTAAGAAAAGATGGCTAAGCTATCTTTTGTAGGATAAGAGGAAAGGGCCACTGATATATCAGCCTTAGGGCACACTAATGTGTGTGGTCCATTCAATGTATAGGCTAGAGGTGGCTATATCTACTTCATAACCTTTATCGATGATTATTTATGGTATGGGTTGTTATATTTGATGCATCATAAGTCTGATACTTTTAAAAAGTTCAAAGAGTTTAAAAACAAAGTAGAAAAATAAATCGAAAAACCCCGTAAAGGTTCTTCAATATGATCAAGGAGGTGAATACCTTAGTGGAAAATTCTAGACCTATCTTATGAAAAATAGTATAGTCTCATAGTGGGCACCTCTAGGGACACCTCAGCTCAATGGGGTATCCAAAAGAAGGAATCAAACTCTATTGGATATGTTCCGATCCATGATGAGCTTCATAAATCTTTCAACTTTTCTCTAGGGACATACATTACTTTTTATTATTTACCTTTTAAATCAGGTTCCTTCTAAATTCATTCCTACCATACCATACGAATTATGGAATCGTAAGAAACCGAGTTTGGGTTATCTCAAGATTTGAGAATGTTCGGCCCATGTCAAGAGATAGTAGGCAGACAATTTAGAGGCTAGATCGCTTAGCGTTCGCTTCAAAGGATATCCTAAGAAATCTATGGGATACTGTTGTTCCCAGGAATGATTTTGATGATTAAAAAATATTAGAGCATAACCTTAATACTTTTTAAGAATGCCAAAGTCTATTTTTCTTATAGAAAGAAAAAGGTCGCTAAATGAATCCATAATCAAATGAAGATCTTTGAGTTATTTGAAACTATTTTGGAAATGATTTTGGAGTAAGAAGAATCCTCTCTCAAAGCTCGAGCTGACCCATCCTTGATTCGAGCCAGCCCTAGTACAGCACGCACTTATCTCTTTGGCTTAGCATGTAGTCAAGCTAGCATAATTTGGATCCAAGCCAGCTATCTTAAAAAGATAGAAGATCAGTTTTGAATTATTGCTGATCGAGCTGACCCAATTTCCAACCAAGTCGGCTATCTCAGAGTGGCAGAAGACTTGTTTGAAAGTTCTACTAATCGAGCCAGCTCAAAGCTCCAATCAAGCCGACTGTCTTAGATCAATAGAAACACTATTTTTGCTAATTGCCAATCGAGCCAGCTCAACACAAAATCGAGCTAGCTCTCTTAGAAGGGCAGAATGATGCTTTGCATGGAAACTATACTCGAGCTGACTCAAAGCATGAATCAAGCCAGCTCGATAGAGTCTAGCAACTGCATTAGCTAGTTCTGTAGAAGTCTGCTTTCATTCAGAATCTTTTTTCAATGGCTTACTTTGATCTTCAATGGTCATAAATGGTCAGAATCCTTATCAAATCACAAAAAAATCATTTGGAAATGATTAAGGACAAAAGAAAAAAGAAAAATATAAAAGGAAAACATAATTTAAGATCTAGAGACAACCTAAAAAAAAGAGACAGCACTTTAAGAAAAGTTAGACTAAAAGAAAGTTCATCAACTCTCATTCAATACTTTCTTGATTCTTCTAAGTGCATTCAAAGAGGAAAGAGAGCATTTATTAGAAACATTCAAAGCATCCTCAAGAAGACAAGCTATAGCGACAACTATCCAAATCGAAATAGGGTTTCATAATGTTGTATTTTCTTCTTTATCTAATTTGGTGTAAGAGTTTCAGCTGGGGCTGAAACTTGAAGGATTATCATTGCACCAAACTTAGTTTAGTTTGGAAGAGTCTTAGGTTGAAGGCTCGTAAAGGTTTTGATTGGTTGACCTGGGTAAAACTAATTGGATTTGTTTGTGAGTTTGGTGAAAACAAATATGCTATAATCAAGTGATTATAGTGAAAATTCCCAAGGGGTTGCTTGGAAAGTGGATGTAGGTGTTAGAAGTGCATCAAACCACTATAAATTCATTGTGCTTGTGTGTGTGCTTCTTTTCTTATATGTTGGTCTTTTTTCTACTACTTAGTAACTTTTTTATTTACATGGTCCTTTATTTACTCTGCATATCCTCACTAAATTTGGCAAAAGTTTTAATAACCCAATTCACCTCTCCCCCCTTCTTGGGTTATCTAGCTGGGCAACAAGTGGTATTAGAGCTTGGTTCTTGGCTAGAACTGATCTAACCATCAGGAGATAAAGATCATGATAACATAATTGGAAGGTTCACTTGTCGAAGGGCAATCCACCAACAGACCGTCACTTTTCAATGGCACAAACTATACATATTGAAAAGCATGCATGTGAATCTTCATTCAAGCTCTTGATTATGATATATGGAGGATCATAATCAATGGGCCACACACACCCACTATTATAGTCGATGGCATTAGCATACCCAAACCTAAAAAGGATTGGAGTGAGGAAGATAAGAGATCAATTCAGCTAAATGCCAAGGCTATGAATGTTTTGTATTATGCCTTGGATGCCAACAAGTTTAACCGAATCTCTACTTATAATTCTATAAAAAAAATTTGGGATAGACTCGAAATCACTCATAAGGGCACTAACCAAGTTAAGGAATCTAAGATTAACATGCTAGTGCGCCAATATGAGCTTTTCAAAATGGAATCCACTGAATTAATCACAAAAATATTCACTTGTTTCACTGATA
This sequence comes from Cocos nucifera, assembly GCA_006176705.1. NCBI lineage: Eukaryota > Viridiplantae > Streptophyta > Magnoliopsida > Arecales > Arecaceae > Cocos > Cocos nucifera. The sequence goes on along the minus strand of QRFJ01000899.1, from coordinate 105,195 downwards.
TAACTAACAGTCTAAAATATCTTGGAAAGATTTATTCTAATAGTGATTTGATAAGAAAAATTCTTAGATCTTTGTCAAAGTCATAGGAGGCAAAGGTCACTACAATTCAAGAGGCTAAAGACTTGAATAAGCTAGCCTTGGAAGAGTTGATTGGATTGTTGATGACCCATGAAATCACTATGAAGCAGCACAATGAAGATGAAGGAAAAAAGAAGCGAACCATAGCCCTCAAATCTACTGCAATTGATGAAGAAGGAGATGAGTCAATAGATGAAGATGAAGAAGATAAGGACATAGCACTAATTACAAGAAAATTTAAGAAGTTTATAAGAAGAAGAAAGCAAGGCTTCAAGAAGAAACCCTTTAACAAAGATAAAACAAGCAAGGACAAGGATAAATAAAGAAAACTGCCTTTATGTTTTGAGTGCAAAAGACCTAGACATTCCAAGGCTGACTACCCCAACTTAAAGAAAAACATCAAGAAGACCAAAAAAAAAGGAATGATTGCAACATGGAGCGACAACAACGAATCTAGTTCCGATGAAACGAAGATGTCGTAAACCTATGTTTCATGGCACAAGAAAATGAGGTAAACTCCAAAATTGCTCAAGAATATTCTTTTGATGAATTATAAGATGCCTTTTACGACCTAATGAAAGAATTTAGAAAGATTTCTGGTAAAAATAAAAATTTGAAAATAACATGTGATACCTTATCCAAGGAAAAAGATGAAATTCAACAAAGAAATAAGATTTTAGTATAGGAGAATGATTCATTGAGAAAAAAGTTCAAATACTAAAACCATTGGTTGATAAGTTCACATGTAGTTATGAAAAATTAAAAATGATCTTAAATAACCAAAAAGCTATCTATGATAAAGTTGGAATAGGTTATAATCTTAATAAGAAACAAAAGCTCTTAAAGAATCTTTATACTAAATCGACATCATCATATTTCTCTTCAAATATTGCTTATTTCTGCTATGGTAAGATAGGATACAAAGCACATGCATGTATTTATAGTAAAACTAATAAAAATTCAGTTAAGAAAATTTGGGTTTCCAAGGAAACCATGAATACTAACCCTAAAGGATCCAAGAAAACTTGGATACCTAAATCAGCCACTTGATTGTTTTGCAGGAATGTCTTGTAGCCGATGAAGTTGAAAGAGCATGGTATTTAGACAGTGGCTATTCAAGGCATATGATGGATGACAAGGATTAATTCATCACCCTTGAGAAAAAGAATGGAGGATTGGTTACTTTTGGTGATAATGGAAAAGAAAAAATTATTGGTATTGATAAAATCAAACTTTCTCCCTCCATCTTTATTGAAAATGTTTTACTTGTTGATAACTTAAAGCATAATTTATTAAGTATAAGTCAATTATGTGACAAAGGATTCAAAGTCATTTTTGAATCATCTCTATACATAGTCACTAGTCCCTTTGATAATAGTATCATGTTCATTGGACATAGACGTCGAAATATCTACATGGTTTATCTTGATGAGATAACCATGAAGAAAGGCCAATGTCTTATTGTTAAAGATCCTAAGATAAAAAAAAATTACTTGGCTATGGCATCATAGATTAGGTCATGCAAGCATGCACATATTATCAAAATTGGTTACCAAAGACTTAGTCAAAAGCTTACCTAAATTAAACTTTAAAAATGATCAAGTTTGTGATGCATGTCAACTTGGTAAATAAACTAGGAGGAGTTTCAAATCCAAAAATATTGTTTCAACATCTAGACCTCTAGAATTAATTCACATGGACTTATTTGGACCTACTAGGACCTCAAGCCTAGGAGGAAAGAAATATGGACTTGTGATCATAGATGATTTTTCATGTTTTACTTGGATTCTATTTTTAGCATATAAAGATGAAGCTTTTACTACTTTTTCAAAGTTTTATAGAAATATTTTAAAAGAAAAGAACTCAACAATAATTAAAATCAGAAGTGATCATGGTACTGAATTTGAAAATCAAAACTTTGAAATATTTTATAATGAAAATGGAATAGAACATAATTTTTCTGTTCCAAGAACACCACGGCAAAATATTGTTGTTGAGAGAATGAATAGGACTTTAGAAGAAATGGCTAGAACTATGTTTTGTGAAGCAAGTCATCCAAAATATTTTTGGGCTGAAGTCATTAACACTACTTGTTATATTTTTAATCATGTTTTGATCCGTCCCATTCTTAAGAAAATCTCTTATGAACTTTGGAAAGGTAGAAAGCCTAATATCAATTATTTTCATGTATTTGGATGCAAATGTTTTATCTTAAATAATGAAAAAGACAAACTTGGAAAATTTGATGCTAAGTCTGATGAGGGTATCTTTCTTGGATACTCAACATCAAGCAAAGCATATAGAGTCTTCAACAAGCATACTTTAGTTGTTGAAGAATCAATTCATGTTGCCTTTGATGAATCTAACAACCTTTCATCAAGAAAGGAAGATGCTTTTGATGATGATGCAGGAAATTTAGAAAAAGAAGTAAAAGGACTTACCTTAAAAGACAAACTGAATCATGATGAAGAAAGTGAAACAAATAATAATGAATATGAAGAAGTACAAGAAGAAGGTATGAATCGAAAACATTTAGATCTACCCAAAGAATGAAGGTATGCACATAATCACCCTAAAGACCTTATAATTGATGATCTACCTCAAGGTGTAAGAACCAGATATAATTTTAAAGAACATCATGATTATCTTATATTTGTCTCTCAAATAGAACCTAAAATAATTAAAGAAGCAGAAAATGATGCAAATTGGTTAATTGCCATGCAAGAGGAATTAAATCAATTCGAAAGAAACAAAGTATGGACACTAGTTGATAGACCCTCTAATCATCCTATCATTGGCACTAAATGGATATTCAAAAATAAGCTTGATGAAAATGATAATGTAATAAGAAATAAAGCTAGATTAGTAGCTAAAGAATATAATCAAGAAGAAAAAATAGATTTTGATGAAACTTATGCACCTATAGAAAGATTAGAAGCTATTAGATTGCTACTTGCTTTTGCTTATTTTATGGATTTCAAATTGTACCAAATGGATGTAAAAAGTGCATTCTTAAATGATTTTATTGCTGAAGAGGTTTATGTAGAGCAACCACCAGGCTTTGAAAATCATAGTCTTCCAAATTATGTTTTCAAATGCAATAAAGCATTGTATGGTTTGAAACAAGCCCCAAAAGCATGGTATGATAGATTAAGTAAATTTCTACTTAATAATGACTTTTCTAGAGATAGTGTAGATACTACGTTATTCTTAAAAACAAAGAAATTAGATCTGCTTGTTGTTCAAATATACGTAGATGATATTATCTTTGGTTCAACTAATGAAAATCTTTACCAAGAATTTGCCAAGTTAATGTAGGATGAATTTGAAATGAGCATGATGGGGAGCTAACATTCTTCCTTGGGCTTCAAATCAAACAAACTAAGAAAGGCATTTTTCTTTCCCAAACTAGGTATATACAAGAAGTATTAAAGAGGTTTGGAATGGAGAATGCAAAGAAAATTGGCACACCCATGAGCCCATCTTGCAAATTGGATAAAGATGAACATGGTAAGAGTATCAATCAAAAACTTTATAGAGGTATAATTGGCTCTCTACTTTATTTAACTGCTAGTAGACCTGATATACTTTTTAGTGTTTGCATATGTGCTAGATTTTAATCTGATCCTAAGAAATCTCATATGATGGCTATTAAAAGAATCTTAAGATATTTATTAAGTACACAAAACTTAGGACTATGGTATTCTAAGCAAACCTCAATTAATTTAATTAGCTTTTTCGATGCTGATTATAAAGATTGTAGAATTGATAGAAAAAGTACTTTTGGTATATATCAATTTTTTGGGTTAAACTTAATCTCTTAGTTTAGCAAAAAGCAAAATTCGGTAGCTTTGTCCACGATCGAGGTCTAGTACATTGCAGCCAGAAGTTGCTGTGCTCAACTCCTTTGAATTAAGCAACAACTTATGGATTATGGCATTGAAGAAAATAAAATTTCATTAAGATATAATAACACAAGTGCCATAAATTTAACTAAAAATCCCATTCAACACTCTAGAACAAAACATATTGAAATTAGGCAACACTTTATCAGAGATCATTTTCAAAAAGATGACATAATACTCGAATTTGTTTTAACTGAAAATCATTTGGCAGACATTTTTACAAAACCCTTGAATGAAGATAGATACAATACAATTAGAGGTGAACTAGCAATTTGCAATCACCTTTGAATAAATATTATGATATCAGCACTTCAAAAATTTGACAAAATATTGGGTGATCTAGCCTCTAGGATTTCCACTCCCTCATCATAGCCTAGACATTCACCTAGCCAACCCAATCCTCTTCTACCAGACCCTCCTTTAAGGCCACCATTAGACCCAGACGCAAGCACCCTGAGCAAACCAACTACACCTTCTACCTCTTCTATTGGTCCCATCATTGAATTTTCCTTAAATGAGGAATAGTTGACTTAGGACCAAAATCTTATCTTTTTGCCATGTTTCTGAAATGAACTATAATGTTGTATTGTTTGGTCATATCTTTTTGTAAACAATACAAACATGTAATCAACTTCATCTTTTAATGAAAGTTTATTAGTTTCAATATTTGTAATGTTTGTCATGATTATATTGCTCTATTTCTTATCCTTTTCAATGTTGACAAAAAGGAGGAGAAAAAATACTTGAGCATATAAATTGGATCTCTATTTAATTAATTATAAACTTGATCATATAAATTTGATCTCTATTCAATTAATTATAAACTTGAGCATATAAATTTGATATCTATTCAATTAATTATCCTTAATTAATTTAAAGATTATTATGGATAAAATGCATTCATTAAGGGGGAGCTAATGTAAGCTGTTATATATCTTAACTTCGTAAAGCAACCATCCCTTCTAATGTTTGTACATTCCAATTTATCATAATTACTTGTGCATATTGAAATTTACATTATTTGTTTATATATCTCTTTAAATCCATAATATACTTTTACTTTGATATGCTCAATGTTTCTTCATCATCAAAAAGTGGGAGATTGTTGTCCCTAGGAATGATTTTGATGATTATAAAATATTAGAGCATAACCTTAATACTAACACTTTTCAAGAATGCCAAAGTCTATTTTTCTTGCAGAAAGAAAAAGATCGCTAAATGAATCCATAATCAAATGAAGATCTTTAAGTTATTTGAAACTATTTTAGAAATGATTTTGGAGTAAAAAGAATCCTCTCGCAAAGCCCGAGCTAACTCATCCTTGATTCAAGCCAGCCTTGGCACAACACACACTTATCTCTATAGCTTGGCATGCAATCGAGCCGGCTCGATTTGGATCCAAGCCGACTGTCTTAGAAAGATAGAAGATCAATTTTGAATTATTGCTAATCGAGCTGATTCGATTCCTAGCCAAGCTGCTATCTCAGAGTGGCGGAAGACTTGTTTGGGAGTTCTACTGATTGATCCAGCTCGAAGCTCCAATCGAGTAGGCTATCTCAAATCAATAGAAACAATGTTTTTACTGATTGCCAATCAAGCCAGCTTGACACAAAATCGAGCTGACTCTCTCAAAAGGATAGAATGATAATTTATATAGAAACTATACTCAAGCTGACTTGAAGCATGAATTGAGCCAGCTCGATAGAGTCTGATAGACGCAATGGCCAATTCTGCAGAAGTCTACTTTCGCCTATAATCTTTTCTCAATGGCTAACTTTGATCTCCAATGATCATAAATGGCTAGAATCCTTATCAAGTCACCAAACAATCATTTGGAAATGATTAAGGATAAAAGAAAAAAGAAAATTATAAAAGAAAAATATAGTTTAAGATTTGGAGACAACCTAAAAAAGAAAAGACAACACTTTGACAAAAGTTAGACTGAAAGAAAGTTCACCAACTCTCATTCAATACTTTCTTGATTCTTCTGAGTGCATTCAAAGAGGAAAAAGAGCATTTATTAGAAACATTCAAAGCATCCTCAAGAAGACAAGCTATAGCAACAACTATCCAAACTAAAATAAGGTTTCATAGTGTTGTATTTTCTTCTTTATCTAATTTGGTGTAAGAGTTTCAGCTAGGGCTAAAACTTAAAGGATTATCATTGTACCAAACTTAGTTTAGTTTGGGGCAGCCTTAGGTTGAAGGCTTGTAAAGATTTTGATTGGTTGACCTAGGTAAAACTAATTAGGTTTGTTTGTGAGCCCAATGAAAATAAACACGCTATAATCAAGTGATTATAGTAAAAATTTTTAAGAAATTGCTTGGAGAGTGGATGTAGATGCTAAAGTGCACCAAACCACTATAAATCCATTGTGCTTATGTGCGTGCTTCTCCTCTTATGTGTTGGTCTTTTCTTTTATTGCTTAGTAACTTTCTGATCTGCACGGTCCTTTATTTACTCTGCATATCACTCACTAAATTTGCAAAAAGTTTTAATAACTCAATTCAACCGCCCCCCTCTTGGATTGTCTAGTTGGGCAACAGATACTATTTCTATCTTTCAAAAGATCATAATGTGATTGTGAGCTATCATGCCATCTTCTTGAAGAAAGAGTTCATCCAAGATGGAGGCAGTGGGAGGAAGATTGAGCTCGAAGAACAAGTTTTTGAAGAGCATCGAGTCCAAGAGCCTGAACCAAGTAGTGAGCTAGTTAATGTTGTACCTCCTCCATCTCATAGATCTAGTAGGATCTTCCATCTTTTTGAAAGGTATTTAGGTATTCTTATAGAGGATCTAGAGAAAGCGTTCCTTGTGGAAGATAGGGACATTAGGAATGATCCCAAAACCAATGATGAAGTAGTGTTAGATATAGACTTCAAGAAATGAATGAAAGCGACGAAGTCTGAGATTGACTCTATGCATTCCAACTAGTTTTGATCCTTAGTAGATCCACCTAAAGATATTATACCTATTGGGTATAAATAGATCTACAAAAGAAAAATTGGATTGGATGGTAAGGTAAAGACCTATAAGGGAAGGCTGGTTGCAAAGGATTATAGTCAAAATGAAGGCATTGACTATCAAAAAATCTTTTCACCTATAGCCATTACTGAAATTCATCCATACCCTTCTTGTGATTGTAGCCTTTATGATTATAAGATTTGGTAGATGAATGTAAAATCTACCTTTCTAAATGAATATCTTAAGGAAGATATCTACATGAAGCAATCTATGGGTTTCATATCTATTGATACTGATCACAAACTCTACAAGCTGCAAAGGTTTATTTATGGACTTAAGCAAGCGTCTCGAGGCTAGAACACTTGCTTTAATGATGTGATCAAATTATTTGATTTCATCAAAAATAAGAAAGAGCTCTATGTGTATAAAAAGCTTAGTAGGTACACTATCATGTTTCTCATATTGTATATGGATGACATACTCCTGATTGGGAATGATATTCCCATGTTGACATTGGTTAAGGTATGGTTGTTGAAGGAATTCTCTATAAAAGACTTAGGAGAAGCTTTCTACATTCTTGGTATAAAGATCTATAGGGATAGATCTAAGAGAATGATAGGACTCTCACAGCACGTACACAGAGGAGGTGCTGAAGTGGTTCAACATGGAAAACTCTAAGAGAGGTCTCTTGCCTCTTGGGCATGGTGTTTATCTCTCCAAGAAGATGTATCCTAACACACCTGAGAAGATCCAATACATGAGCAAGATTTTTTATGCTTTAGCTATAGGAAGCCTCATGTTTGCCATGCTATGTACTTAACTTGACATAGCCCTTGCCATGAGTATCACGAGCAGATATCAGTCGAATCCAGATGATGAGCATTGAATAGATGTAAAGAATATCCTTAATTACTTGAGAAGAACTAAGGATTTATTCTTGATCTTTGATAGAAGTTTGGAGCTGAAAGTAGAAGGGTACACTAATTCAAACTTCATGTTTGATGTCGATGATAGAAGATCTACATTGGGGTGTATTTTCCTATGTAAAAATAGATCGGTTAGTTGGAAAAGTTTCAAACAACCAGTCATCACAGATTTGATAATGGAAGCTGAGTACGTTACCATTACTGAAGCTGCTAAGGAAGCCTACTGATTCAAAAAGTTTGTTGCAAAGCTAGATGTCATGCCATTAGATGCCATTGCACTGCATTGCAACAACAACGGTGCTATAGTACTCGCTAAGGAGTCCAGGTTTCACCAAAGGTCCAAGCATATAGAGTGGCAATTCTACATCATACACGAATATCTCGAGAAGTAGTTTGTCAAGGTACGAGGAGTTGACTCCATGCAGAATGTGGCGGACCCACTAACAAAGCCTCTTAGCTAGCAAAGGACCAAAGCTCACTTTGGAAAGATGGGTCTTAGGTATATGGCCAATTGGCTTTAGGTCAAGTGGAAGTTGAGAGAAGTATGTTCTAGAAGCCAATTGTTGGCTGACACATATGTAATTCCAGGACTTATCTTTATACTTGTAAATCTTTTATTATCAATAAAGATATTTTTATTTCCAATCATGTTTATGTGCCCATGATTTATCCTAAAAATTAATAAAGATGATTTTGTATATTTTCAAGGAGTTGAAAATTTAAAACATACATTATTAGTGGTTAGTTTTTAAATGCTCCTAATTGTAGGATCATCATGGAGGACAATGATTGATTTCGTTGAGTTCGGCACATGGATCACCTTCCTTCCAGGTAGATGGGTCTTGAGTTTGCAATGTGGGGACACTAGGATGAGAGTGTAGGTGGTTGTTAGAGAATAACTTATGCTAAGAGTAACCATCATAAGAAACCACTTGGATATCCATTTGCTCGTCAGTGATTCTTCTCGATGCTGCATTAGTATGACTAGTCCTTTAACCTATAGTGTGTTGGCTATTCACAGTGAGGCTACTGGGTTTGACTGCATGTTCCTTAGCCATTAGAATCCTTGCTGTATATGTTGGCTTCAATGGGTTCAAGTTTACTGTTTGGAGTAAGATGCATCTAGATGAAATCTATCAATCTTAGTAGAAAAGGAGAAGTCCTATGCAATAAGCAAGATTGAGTTAGAAAGTCTTCGGCCGAAGCAAGTATGAATACTAGAAAAGAGTTTTCATGAGATTTATAAATGAACTCAAGTCAAGCCAATTTGGTATATGACTGATGATGGGATTTGACGAGTTCTCCATGACCTCCGTCAAGTCGGGACACATGATAGAAAAATTGAATCATATGTTAACTGCACTTGAAATACTTTTCTATTCTGCTGGATTGTCACTAAATGCTGCTAAGCATCACTAGTGGATTGTGAGACTCACTAGGATTATTTTTGGATCAACAATCCTTATTGGATTGAGTCAGAATTATTTTGATCCATCGAAATGAGTTTTGGTGATACTGTGATAGAGATTATAGTATATCTCACTATAAGACAGAATAGAACCTAAGGGATCATACACAAAAAAAGTTTGACTTGATAATGGTTTGGATTATATTTAAATTATCAATCAGATTGATGGTTCGAATTTTGAAAACTACCAATTTATAAATATTACAGATTTGATAGCTAATAATTGTTAGCATGTTGATTTTATTACAAGCATTGTAATATAATTAGGAATTGATTAAATTATAAATTAAGTTACCTAATTAAATTATAAATTAAGTATTAATTAATTTAAAATAAATTAATTTTAATTTAATTTAATTTAATTTAATGATTAATTGGGTTCATTAAAATAAATCAGATTTGGATTTCAATCCTGAAAAATTCAGATTTGATAGCTTTACCAATTTGATTCATTTCGAGCTCAATTTGGATTCGATTCGAATCAAATTTGAACCCAATTAACCCTGACTTCCAGAGCATAGGTTCTCTAGGTGCTTCTCTCTTTTTGGCTGACCAAAAAATGGTTTGTGTGGTGATTATTCATGCACATCTTTTTTGGCACATGTTTGTAGGTGTTTTAGTGTTTAGGTGAGGCGCCACCTCACTTCCTTAATTAGTTAGGACTCCTATTTTGATAGGGATAAAGCCTAACTGATTTAAAACAATTATAATCTAATTAAAATTTATTTTTGGGCATGGAACAACCTATGATGGGCATTAAAAATAAAATGGAAGAGGTGGGCGTGTGGCATATGATTATTCTATTCCTAGTTGCTGAAAGATTCCTCGTGGCCACCACTTCTCTTCCTTATTCTCTCCCTTCCATGCCTCATAACACCTTCTTCCAGATCAGATCTGAGAGAGGAGAGGGAGAGCCTTTGAGAGAAGAAAAGAATCAATAAAGAGTTCTTGATCTTTTGTTTGGTTGTTCGATCAGTCCCCTAAAAGCTGTAGCAATCTGTTATGAGAAATAGATCTAGATCTAAGCCAACGAATGAAGCTGGAAAGGGAGCTAGCACCCCAAGGGTTTTGGAGTTCTAATTGAGAAGAGCTCTATATAGATACTAGTAGAGGTTGGGCACATGCGTAGCTACGATAGGAGCCCTAGAGATCAAATTGATCCGATTGAAGAAAGGAGGGGGGAAAGAGACAAGCATGCTTTATACTTATCTTCCATCATATATTTAATTCAGATCTAAACAAAAATTTATTTATGCATATTAGATGATCCTTAGGTAGTATTGATTTAGATCAGCATGCTTAGATAAATTTACAAATTATTTTTAAATCTCTTTCCGTTGTGGTTTAATGTAAATAGTAAAATCAGCATGCATACTACCTGATTTTCAATATTATTTTGATTTAAGATCAAATCCAAAAAGAAAAGTAGAGGAGGTGTCAACCTTTGCCACCCCTCATACTTTTCATATGGAAAGGCGTGTTCTCTCTTATGCTTTCCACACCATCTCCATATGGTATGCATCTATAGAGTTGCAAAAAAGAGAGGAGGCGTGCGCCTCTCTGGTTCTCATTCAGAGGTGGCATGTGCCCTCCTCAATCCTTTCTTTATAAAATAATGCCATGTAGAAGATTCAAGGGAGAAAAGATTGAGTCAACTCTTGACTTGATTTAATTCTTTTGGTAACCTAATTAGGTTCCCACTAAATCCAAACGGATTAGTTAAGGATTAAGGAAATTGACTTGACCTAATCCATATTTCATAAAGATTCAAGTGCAAAAAAGAAACTGGGTTTAACCATGTGCTAGCATGGTTCATCTAAACCCAATAGGATATCACCAAATCTTAATCTAATTGGGACAAGCTCAATTGGTCAATCCAAGATTGAATCCCTTAATGTATGACCCCATAGGTTCAACGCTGTTTGGTAGTGAGATATACCATAATCTCCATCACAATATCATTGAAACTTCTTTTAATGGATTGGAATAATTCTAATTCACATCCAACAAAGATCATCAATCGAAAATGATGCTCATGGTGTTGGAACTAGATCTAGGATTTAAGGGCTAGATCTTGAAATCTTTTTAAGATCAGACCATGAAAGACTAAAATTAATCAAAATTAATTTTAAATTTCAAAAAATACCCAAGATCTAAGATCTATGACATGATCATAGCATGTCATTAAATTAGAAATTAAAATCTAAAAAAAAACTAAAACATGTTGATCACATCAATATGTATGTACACTACATCAAATGCAGGTATGAAAATAATAGATCAGATCTATTACTTGTGCAAGTTAGACGTTCTAACTTATTGATCCAAGCTTGAGAATGAAGTTGCAAGCTGCACATGCATCCAACCTCTAGGAGCCGTCCACATGAGCCTATGATCATGATCAAAAGTTCTGATGCAGAAAATCAGCACAGTATGCTAGTACTATGCTGATCCTTCTTTGATGGTCAATTAGATGCCTTCTTCTTCTGAATTTGGATCCTTCCAATGAGGAGGAGGAGAGAAGGTTTCAGATGTGAGACACTCTCAGAAAACTCAAAGGAAGAGTAAGGAAAGAGATGAATATAGCAATCCTAGAAGAAGACCCTCTTCTTCTTCTCTTTACTCTCACCTAGACACCTAGTTTGGTGTCAATGGAACCCCAATGCTCAAGGACTCTCTCTCCTAGATTTTCACACACCCCAAAGCACTCTTAATGATTTATTTTTCACAAAAATTTTAGATCAAACTTCTTCCTAAATATATAGAAAAAAGGGAGTCCTTGTCTAAGTCAAAAAGTAGACAAGGAAAGACCAAAATAGGCAAGTCAAGGGGCGCCCAACTCTTGCGTGCCCTCTCCAAAATTTATGGCATGCGATCAGAAGAAAATGTCACCCAAAACTTTCTCTTTTTTGTTGAGAAAATTAGAGAAAAAATAGGAAGGAGGGTGACACAAAAGGGAGGAAGAGTTTTGGTTTTTCAAAACACTATCTCATAGGATTTGAAACCAAAATAAATTCCCATCTTTGACTTGGTCCACCACTTAACTTTCTTATGAGAAAGAGAGGAGAGGAGGGTATGCATGAGAAGGCTGGGAGAAAAGTATTTGTTGCACAAAATAAGAGAGAAATAAGTGTTAGATATATGTGCCCTAGAAGCTAGAATTGGCTGACACTTGTAATACACTTCTAGGGGCAAAATTATAATTTTGACTAAAATCAATAAATGGGTTATTTTCTATCACATATGTGTATTTAGTGTCTGTGATACATCCTTTGAGTTAATGGTAATGATAATTCATATTTTCGAGAGTTGAAAATTTAAGACATGAATAATCATTATTAACTCATAATTGCTCCTGACCATAGGATCATCACGAGGATGGTGATTGATCCGAAAGGTTGGTGTACAATCGCTTCTCTTTAGTAGATGAGTCTTGAGTCTATGGTGTGGAGACACCGAAGCGAGAGTATAGGTACTCGTTAGAGAACGAGGGCACTGAGCGTGACCACCTCGAGTAGTCATTAGGGAGTCTACCTTCTCGTCAATGACTGACTCGATGCTGCAGTAGTGTGTCTGGTTCTTTGACCTTGAGATGCATCAGTAGTTCACCTTGAGGGTGTTATAGTTTGACTACACCATTACTCGGTCTCCTAGCCATATGGAACCCTGAGGTGTATGTTGGCTATGACATGTTCATTGTAGGAACTGGATTGCATCAAGATGGAATCTATCTACCTCGGTGGTAGAGGAGTAGCCCTATGATGATCATGAGAATCAAGTCCAGAAATCCATGGCCATGGTAGAGTGAAATAATAGAAAGAGTTTCTATTTAGATTTTCACATTGGACTCGAATCGAATGATTACATCATATGACAGAGACTAGGGTTTGACGAGTTCACCTTAACCCTAATCTGATCGGGGCTCAAGATAGAAGAACTGAATCACATACAGGTAGCTGCACCAAGAGGTTCGCATTCAGCTCTGATGGGTTGCCACCATATACTGCTAGGTGTCACTGGTGGATTTTGGGAGCAATTAGAATGATTTAGATGATCGATCATTCTAGCTGTTCGAATCAGAAGAGTTCTGATCCATCGAAAGGAGTTTCGATGATGTCGATGATAGAGATCATGACATATCCCATTACCATATAGAACTGAACCTAACTGGGTCACACAAACAAGGGTTTGAATCTGGTGATCATCAATTGAACTGATCTAGTTCAATTGATCTGAATGAGATTCAATTAGGTTCAAGAAAATCGTGCTAGCACTCGATTGAACCTAACGTTCTTCTTTTGCTATCATAAATAAGTTGTCCTGTCTGAGCCAAAGGAGTTTGTGCTCAAACAGAGGCCTTCATATGGTCTGACAGGAGGTTGTCCAAGTCAGAAAAGGTTGTCTTATTTGTAAGACACTACCTGCCATTTTTGGTCACCTGCCATTTCTTGTTCTTTGACTTTGGTCAAAAGTCTACCTTTGACTGGTCAAACATTGACCATTGATACTTTGACTTTTGACCACATGTCATGCACCTATTGGAGAGCTGGTGGGGGCCTGTCCCCCTGCCAGAACCTGGCAAGGAGAAGGGCGCATGCCACCCTAGGCGTGTGCCCAAGTTGGAGGCGCCTAGGAGTCCTTGTTGGACAAGGACTCCATCTCCTTTTTGGATTCCAATTAGAGTTCTTCTAAGAACCAACTTTGACTGGTCTTAGGCACCCTCTAAGGAGGAATCCAGGGGACTCTATTCCCACCAATCAGATTTAGATCTGATTTCACAAAGGGTTGTGATTGGTTGGGAAGAAGAGGAGTTGGATCACAGCTAGTCTATAAATAAGACCCTGTATCCAACTCAGATTGTATGAGATAGAGATATGATGAGATCATAGTTTCTCCATGCCCCAAGGCTGCCTCTCCCCTCCTTCTCCATGCCATGGTCTCTTCTCCCCTTGCTCTCCACGTCCAAAAGGAGTTTTGGACCTTGGTTGGTGCGATTCAGATCAAAGAAAGGTGATCAAAAACAAGAAGGCTGCGCTGCTGCAAAGGACGACTGCGAAAGGCGATCAAAAATAAGAAGGCTGCGCTGCTGCAAAGGACGACTGCTCATCTTCAAAAGAATTTTGAAGATCCTTCAGATCAGATCCAGATCTAATTTTTGGAGGCATGATAGAGAAGAAGAGGATCTCCAGATCCAACCCGAGTGAATACTGATAGAGGCCAGGCGCTTGCATGGCTAAGATCCAGAACCTTCCGCTGCAAACAGGATCATCAACAGGGTAATAGGATTCCCCAAATCAGGTAAATTAAATTTGATTTAATTTATCTTTTAATTTTATTTTATTAAAATAATAAGAATCAGATCTGAAACATATCAAGATCTGATTGGGATCAAGAGAAAAATTTTTAAAATATATCTCTTGATCTGATCAGATCTGAATGAACCTGGATCGGAAAATCAGGATTTCCCTTCAATAAGGCCATGGGGCATGAGGGGCTAAGGTGGCGCAAGGTGGAATCCTAGTCTTACTAGGAATCCATGTATGACTTGGTCAATATAGTTTCTCAAACCAAATTAAATCAAAATCAAGTCAACCAAATTAAATTAGACCCTAACCCAATTAAAAATTAAATTAAATTAAATTTTAATTTAATTTTTTTAATTAAATTAGAAAATTGGGTTGACCCGAGTCCTAGTTGAACTAGGACTGGTTTTTTCTTGCACTTGGCTTATCCAATAAGCCAATTGAACTTGATCCAATCAAGTCCAACCTAAATCTAATTAAATTATATTTAATTAAATTAATCTCAATCCTCTAGCTTAATCAAATTAAATTAGCTAGCAATCTAATTGCTAATTGATCCTCTTGCAATACTTGTACTAGGTTAAACATCAATCGTATTGATCGTTTAACCTTAGAACGATTCTTAATCATTGATCAACCATCCAATTAGATCATGAGCTCTAATATGTGTGACCGCATAGGTCCAAATCTAAGTTGGTAGCATAGAAATAGATTTGTGAATCAATCAAAGTAACCATCTAGCAATGAAATCCGACGATCGAATAGGTCGAATGTGTAGAACAACATCCTTAGAACCCATGCTAATATAGTTTTCATATAATTCATCTCCTTGATTAAAATGCTTGTAGGACACCTCAGAATTCAACTGTCAACTTTGATCAGGCTATCCACATTATATTTCAAAATATCAAATTCATCTGATGGATTATCCTGGCCAAGGTTTTGACATATTGAAATACAATGATACATTCTTCTCTAACTCTTGGAGTGGTCAATTCCATCTTGATCATACTCTAACTTTGCAAGTACTTGACTATGCTCAGAAACCTTCAGTCACTGAATTAAAAATTTAGTTAGTCTGGTACCAAAGCACAGTGAGTTGCTTGCAAGTCACTAAGATGATCTCGGATCTAAGGGATACCTATACTTATATCACATCAGAGACATTCTTGACTGCAGAATGCTGTAGAGTTGGTCATGTTCAATGACGATGTATCCATACATCTCACCTATATGCCATACCAGTATCTCCACACTCCTTGGTCAAGAGAACAATCAATCTATATGGCATACAGCGACCTATTCTCGATAGATGCTGTTGTCCTAATTAACAACCTATCATTTGATCGTGAATAGATTTAAGGACTAATTGATAAATTCTCTCTTTATCGAGGCTAAATAGTCCTAAGAACTTCATCATAATAATGAAGTTCGTTAGAAGATGAATACTTTATGATAAAAAAATATCAAAAATATATTTTATTTATTAATAAATTAATTATAAATATAGTGTAGCACAACCATTAACAGTCTGATGATTAGCTTTGGAATACATTTTCCAACAACTCCCACTTGACCTAAAGCCACTCGGCATAGTATCTAATAGCCATCTTCGACTTATGGTTGTCAAACTCCTTTATCACTAGGACTTTAGTGAAGGGGTCGATCAGGTTCTCCTTTCTATCAATCTTCTAAAGATCGACATCACCTCGATCCACGATCTCTCAGACCAGATGAAAGTGGCATAGGATATGCTTCATCTGCTGGTGTGTCTTTGGTTTCTTTGCTTGAGCTATAGCACCAGTGCTGTCATAATAGAGTACGACCGAACAATCTAGGAAGGGTGTTACTCTGAGCTTGATGATAAACTTCCTTAGCCACACAGCTTCTTTCATGGCTTCTGATGCTGTAATGTATATTACTTCGCAAACAGAGTCTGCCATAGTATACTATTTGAAACTCTTCTAGCAGATGGCTCCACCATTTAGAGTAAAGATATATCCCGACACGCTTCTACTATCATTATGGTTAGATTAGAAGCTGGAGTTTGTAAATCCTACAAGTTTTAGATCTGACTCACCATAAACCAACCATTCATTCTTAGTATTTCTTAAATACTTAAGGATGGTTTTAACCTGTTGCCCAAAGGTAGCAATCCAAGAGGGAGGGGGATGAATTGGGTTCATATAAAAGCTTTGGCCAAATTTTACTCTAAGCAATTATGTGCTTTGATTTTAATCTAAGTGGTGAGGATGAGATGTATATAATATGAGTAGCAGAATTAAGATAACAAAATCAAACTATGAAAGTGAAGTAAGAATTATATACATACAAAGTATATAGAGAGATAGAAGAAAAAAGCAAAACATAAACATACAAAGATTTATAGTGGTTTAGAGCAACCCACTCCTACGTCCACTCTCCAAGCTTTTCCTAGAAATTCCACTATAATCTATCCTTGATTATAGTGTGTTTATTTTTTCAGGCTCATAAACAAACCTAGTTGATTTTCATAGGAGCACCAACGAAAACCTAACACCATTAGTTTTTTGGGTTCACTAACAATCCAGTTGATTTTTTAGGATCACCAACCAAAATCTACAATGTCCAATTCCAGGCTTGGATGGGCCTAAACCCCAAGTTTCTTTCCCCTAAAGAAACTTGTAAAGAAATCAAAAAATACAAATAAAGTTTCAGCACAACATAAAAATAGAGTATAAGCTCTTTTAAATCCTAAAGAACAAGCCAATAATGTGCTCAATTGAAGCTTGGCTTTTCTTCAAATTATGCTTGAGAGGATGTGGAAGATGTTGGAGAAGATTGCTTTGAAGGCTTGCTGAAATCTATGCACAACACTCCTCTCTTTTTCCTTTTCTTTGAATATACAATGTTCCTCACAAAATCTAAAAGATTCTCTCTTTAAATCCCTTAATCTCTTTAAATACCTTTAGAGAAGGTTGGAGTAAGAGTTCTAGCCATTGGGAGCTTTGAAATAGCTGTTGGAGTCAAAAAATAGCCATTAGAAAACTATCTATTGAAGGCTATCCGTGCAGATCGAGATCTCTCAATTTTTCATGAGACCTCTCTTCAGATTTTGAGACCTCTCGATTTTTTATGAGATGTCTTGCCAAAACCACGAGACCTCTGGAGAAATCTGTGAGACCTGTCGCTTTTAGAGCACAGAAATGAAGTTTCTATCTTCTGAAAATGAGATGTCTCAAGTTCAACTTGAGACCTCTCGAGACTGTGCCAGAATACTATTTCATTATGCCAGACCACTGGAAAGCTCTCAAAAAAAATCCGAGATGTCTCGAAAAATCCTAGTTTCATTTTTCTTCAATGTTTGACCTTCCAAACTTGAGTTTCTTGGCCCCAAACTCTTTTAAACATAATTGCTTCCTTCAATTTTAATTTCTCTTCTTTTAATCATACTTTCTTCATACCAAGCCATCCAAATATGTGTGAATTTGCTCTTTCAAGTATTTTAGCATGGCATCTTAAGAGGATTTATTTTTAAGATAAATTCTTTAGTTTGGATACTTGAAAAATCCTACACACATTCTTGAAACACATGATTAGATACATAATATATTCAATATTTTGGAATCATCAAAATCAATCTCAAGGTCAACAATCTCTCTCTTTTTAATGATGACAAAATCTTGAGTATATGCATAATAAAAGCAAATAATGTATTTCTATGCATTTTGATAAAAAATATCATGAAGTATAGATTAAACACATGAATGAGTACTTCATGAATGTTCTCAATTATTCTTTTGGTTCATTACACATATTTCATATACTCATAAAAAAAATGTTTCATTTCATATCAGTGAGTATTAAGTTTTTATTTCAAGCATCAATATAATTCATTGAGTTTCTTCAAGCATATACTCAACATTCCTCTCCCCCTTTTTGACAGCATCAAAAATGTCATAGGAAAGAAATATGAAAAATCATCAAAATCAACATCAAGATATTAAATTGAGAGATGTATCAAATTTATGAAGTAAAATCAAAAATCATCTCTTCTTTTTAAAAAATTTAGCTTGAATTCAAATAATAAAGGCTCTCCCCCTTTTTGAATAGATATGACCTTTTTTAAGATTTATTCCTTGGAGTAAGAATATGTTTTCAAATTAGTCAAAATTTTTAATCAAATCAAGTTAGAAAATATCTCTTCCCTATTTTTCATACTTATAGTAAGATTACTTTACTTTTCAACTTTCTTCCCTTCTTTATTTCAAGTCAAGCAAATTCAACATGAATTGAACCACTAAATTCAAATTTTTAAAATTTAAAATATATTTTAATTTCAAAGGCCTTTTTTATTAAATGATTACTTCTTCTTTAATATTTTTTCTCCCTTACATTAACAAACAGAGTCATTTCTTTAAAAGATTCTCTTGATACCAATTTAACTAAGTTTTGGATCAAATCATGATTTTCTTGGTTTAATACCATTTAAAGATTAATTTGCAAATTCAGCTTGATATCAATGATTTTAGTTTTGAATTGAATCAAGATGAATTGATTCAAATTAAATAGTTTAAGGATTTGGAATGATAAATCAATTTGAATTGATATCAGCAAATTAGTTAAGGCAAATCATAAAAAAATTTTCAATCATTCTTCAAAAAGATCATTTCTTTCTTTTCATAAGAAATATCAAGCAATTAGGTTCAGAAAAAGTATGTATTTTTGAATTTATTTCAAATGATATCATATCAAACATATAGCTGTGTAAAATTATATTTGAAACAAAGACATTCTTCTCTTTTTGCCAAAAGATAAATTAGTTAGATACATAGTAATAGTAAGTTGTTTGATATCAAATAATTAAAACTAAAGTTCTCTATGAATATTTAGCAATTTAAAATATTTATATCCAATAAGAATCTTTTAATTTAAATTCATTAATTACAAAATTGATATGGAAAGACTTAAAATATTATGATGAATTTCAAAATAAACTATTTCATCCATAGCATGATATATAGAGGAGAGCGTACTAATCTTTAAAATCAAAGCATTCAAATTATTGCAAGCATCAAAATCAATCATACTTATCAAAATATGAAAGGAGTTATCATATGCATACATATTAACAAATCATTAAAGTGAATACATCAAACTTTCAATTCATAGAGTATGATCATTTTAAGCAATGATAAATCATCAAAATCAATCAAACATGCTTAATAATTTTGTTAATTAATAATCAAAATATATTTAGCAAATAAAGATGGCATGGTATGAGAATAGCTTAGATTTTACCAAATAGCACCATCCATCTATTTTCATTTCCAAGGCATCCATAAAAATTTTCTTCTTTTAGCTTCATTGGATCCTTGGTATGCCTGCAAAATTACTTCATAATTTTTGGTACCCAAGTTTTCTTTGGTCCATTGAAATTAGTGCTCAAGGTTCACTTTGGAACCCAAATTTGTCTAATCAAAGTATGGCCAATTCTTTTAAAATTATAATAAATTTTTTTTTGGCTAATTTTATTGCATTTAAAGCATTTAATTGAATGATTTTTAGTTGAAGCTCTTGTGAAAATACTCCGAGCATTTTGCTATTTTTTTGAAATATTAAGATTAGTTTCTATTTTATTGAAAATAGCCCCATTAACTTTTACCATAGATTGAGGATTTTGAAAACTAATGGTAAACTTTTCAGCAATGGTCTTCAAAATTTCATTCTCTCTTTTCAATTTTTTATTTTCTCCCAAGAGCTCTTTCTCTTCATTTAAAAGATTTTTCCTTTCTTTAAGGGAGGATCTTAAGGTATCATTATCCTTTTTAAGCTTCATGTTTTCTTTAACTAAAGAATTTTCAGATTTGATCCATTCTTCTTTTTCTTTAGTTAAAGTATTATTTTCTTTCAAGATGTCTTCTTTTTCATTTAATAACTTATTCTTTTCATTAGCTAAAAGAAGATTAGATTTTTTTATTTCTTTATTTTTCAGCCTTAATTTTTTGAATTCATCCATTAAATCATTGAAGGCTTCAAACAATTCCTCAAATGTAAACTTGGAGAAGTTTTCAGAATTTACCTCATCCTTTTGAGCCATCAAGCAAGGATTTATGATGCTTTCTTCCTTTTTCTCATTCTTTTCTTCTTTGCTTTGCTCCCCCTTAATTAATGCATTCTTCTTCTTTTGTTTCTTCTTCTTTTTCTTCTTTTCATCCTCACAAGACATAAGGCATAGGTTGGAGTGAGCTTCTTTTTCTTCTTGGGAGCTTGATTCTTCTATTTGATTTGCTCCCTCATAAATTCTTTCCAATTTCTCCCATACATGTTTTGCTGAAATATATGAAGAAATTGTATTAAATATGTTTAACTCTAAGGAGCAATAAAGTATATTCATGGTCTTAGCATTAAGTTGGGCCATTTCTTTATCATGCTCTTTCAAAGCTTTGGGGATTTGTGAGCCATCGATTATAATCTTCCATAGGTTATTATCATGTGCTTGTATGAAGATGCGCATGCGTGCTTTCCAATAACTATAATATGAGCCATTAAAAAGTGGAGATCTATCTATAGAATATCCTTCAATAAACAAAGACTCCATTTGGGTTGTCATAATCTTTAGCTCTAGACGATTAGGTCAATAATCAATAACAAAGTACCTGCTCTGATACCAATTGTTATCCAGATATAGCAACCCAAGAAGGAGGGGTGAATTAGGTTCTGATAAAAGCTTTGGCCAAATTTAACTCTAAGCAATTATATGCTTTGATTTTAATCTAAGTGGTGAGAATGAGATGTATATAATATGAGTAGCAGAATTAAGATAACAAAATCAAACTATGAAAGTAAAGTAAGAATTATAAGTATGCAAAGTATATAGAGATAGAAGAAAAAAGCACAATACAAACACACAAAAATTTATAGTGGTTCGGAGTAACCCACTCCTACGTCCACTTCCTAAGCTTTTCTTGGGAATTTCACTATAATCTATCCTTGATTATAGTGTGTTTGTTTTTATAGGAGCAGCAATCAAAATCTAACATTATTAGTTTTTCGAGTTCACTAACAACCCAGTTGATTTTTTGGGATCACCAATCAAAACCTACAATATCCAATTTAAGACTTGGATGGGCCTAAACCCCAAGTTCCTTTCCCCCAAAGAAACTTATAAAGAAATCAAAAAATACAAATAAAGTTTCAACATAATATAAAAAATAGAGTATAAGCTCTTTTAAATCCTAAAGAACAAGTTGATAATGTACTTGATTGAAGCTTGGCTTTTCTTCAAATTATGCTTGAGAGGATGTGAAAGATGTTGGAGAAGATTGCTTTGAAGGCTCACTGAAATCTGTGCATAACACTCCTCTCTTTTTTTTTTCTTTGGATATTCAATATTTCTCACAAAATATGAAAGATTCTCTCTCTAAATCTCTTAATCTCTTTCTTCTGATTGATTCCCCACCTTTAAATACCTCTAGAGAAGATTGGAGTAAGAGTTCTAGCCATTGAGAGCTCTGAAATAGCCGTTAGGATTAAAAAATAGTCATTAAAAAACTATCTATTGAAGGCTGTCCATGCAGATTGATACTTCTTGATTTTTCATGAGACCTCTCACCAGATTTCGAGATCTCTCAATTTTTCATGAGACGTCTTGCTAGATCTACGAGATCTCTCAAGAAATTTGTGAGACCTCTCGCTCTCAGAGCACAGAAATGAAATTTCTATCTCCTAAGAATGAAACATCTCGAGTTCAACTCGAGACCTCTCAAGACAATGCCAGAATATTATTTCATTATGCTAGACCACTCGAGAGCTCTCAAAAAAAATCTAAAACATCTCAAAAAATTCTGACTTCATTTTTCTTCAATGTTTGACCTTCTAAACTTGAGTTTCTTGGCCCCAAACTCTTTTTAATATAATTATAATTACTTCCTTCAATTTTAATTTTTCTTCTTTCAATCATTTTTTCTTCATACCAAGCCATCCAAATATGTGTGAATTTTCTCTTTTAAGTACTTTGATGTGGCATCTTGAGAAGATTTATTCTTGAGATAAATTCTTCATTTTAGATACTTAAAAAATCCTACACACATTCTTGAAACACATGATTAGATATATAATACACTCAATATTTTGGAATCGTTAAAATCAATCATAGGATCAACATAACCACTTTCCTATGATTTTCTCTAGGATCAGATTGGTATCTACTCACTACTCCTAGTAAGTATGCCATATCTGGTATCATACATATCATGGTGTACATGATAGATCGCACTATCGAAGCATATGGGACTCTACTCAAATGCTCTCTCTCTTTAGGAGTTGTCGGATAGTCCTTCTTAGAGATGGAAATTTCATTTCCTATCGGGAGATTGCCCTTTTTGGAATTCTCCATGCTAAATCTCTTTAGCACTATGTCTATGTACGTGGACTGGGATAACCCTAGCACCCTTTTAGATCTATCCTTATAGATCTTTATCTCTAGGATATAGGATGCTTCATCCAAATCCTTCATGGAGAATTGTGATGGCAATCGAAGATATCATTCTCAATTAAGAGAATATCATCCACAGACAATATAAGGAATACTACTGCTAAACCATTTATCCATTTGTAAATACAGAGCTCTTCTCCATTCTTAACAAAGCCATACATTTTGATCACCTTATCAAAATGCATGTTCCAACTCCGAGATACCTGCTTCAATCCATAAATAGATCTCTAAAGCTTACACATCTTAGACTCATCTGTGGATGTGAACCACTCAGGTTGTATCATATACACCTCTTCGGTTAGCTCTCCATTTAGAAAAACTGTCTTCACATCCATCTACTAGATCTTATAGTCGAGATGGGCAGCTATTGCAAGCATTATCTGAATGAATTTGAGTAGTGCCACAAGGGAGAACATCTCATCATAGTCAATACCATAATATTGATGATATCCCTTGGCAATCAAATGAGCTTTAAAGGTCTCCACCTTTCCATCTGCATCCATTTTTCTTTTTTGAAGATCCATTTAAACCCAATGGATTTAACCCCTTCGGGTGGGTCAACCAATGTCCACACATCATTGACCTTCATGGACTCCATTTCGAATTTTATGGCCTCAAGCCATTTCTCAAAATTGATCTCTGCATAACATCCATATAAGTGATCGGATCCTCATTATTCTTATTAAGTTCAATGGGATCACCATCCCGGACCAAAAAACCATAGTATCTATCTAGATGATGCGGTACTCTATCAAATCATCTTAATGGTATAGGTACATTAGGCTCTAGATCTGATCTAATCAAATTCAACTCAGGTTCAGCTATAAGTGTCGATTTTTCTATCTGTTGAACTTCATCAAGTTCAAACTTAAAGGCAACAGTTTCATTACCAAGAAACTCTTTTTTCAAAAAGATTGTTGTTGGGGATAAATCCATGCCTACTGAAGTTCGTCTAAGATTTCGGTCAAATCCCCAACACCTACACATCCAGTTCAGCCAAACTTCTTCTAGATTCTTTCCAGTAATTGAGTTCCTCCAACAGGCGAATTTCTTCTAGACTCCAATAGGCAAACTCTCCTAGTAGCCAAACTCCTCCTAGACTCCTCCAATAGGTGAATTTCTTTCGAATTCTTCTCAATAGTTGGATTCCTCCGTCAGGCAAATTCTTCCTTGGGTCTCTCCTCTAGAAGAGCTGCATGCAGATCTCTCCATCAGATCTACTTCCTGATTTTAGAAGAGTCTCCTCTCCTACACAAATCCGACCTCAAAAATGGCATGAATTGATCCACACCCGGATTATCTTGGAGGAGTCCGAACTCCACTAGAATTGATATAGCTCAAAGGTCATCACCAACCGATGCCTACTCCTCCAAACTTTGACTATCAAATCTCAAGCAGACTAAGCACCTCGTGACAATAGACACTACCCTCCGAAACAAACTCCATGTGGCCCCGAGCGGCCCACTATCCAATAGTTATGGCTGTCACCATCAGTTTGTTATAGGCTCCGTCTATAAAAGGGATCCTCTAGATACATTTTCTCCAAGCTCTCTTTTCCTTCCCAAAACTCTATTGAACTCTTTTTTAAGGACTCCATTTATGTTGGCCAAAAGAGCTGACTTGATCATTGGAGGGTCTTGACGGAGCCACCACCCTAGGCTGGATAAGGCTTGTTTTGTAGGTCACCAGCGGTGATCTCTTCTTCTCTGATTCTAGCATTTCTCCGACGACAACCAAATTTTGTACCAATAGGACTGGCGCTAAAAGGAGGACCCTCTGTTTCTGAGGTTCTCTTATTCTTAAAGGAGTGCTCAGTAGTGATCTCTCTGAAGGAAAATCCTGATTTCTCGATCCAGGTTCGTTCAGATCTGATCAGATCAAGAGATATATTTCAAAATTTTTTCTCTTAATCCCAATCAGATCTTAATATGTTTCAGATCTAATTCTTATTATTTTAATAAAATAGAATTAAAAGATAAATTAAATCAAATTTAATTTACCTGATCTGGGTAATCCTATTACCCTGTTGATGATCCTGTTTGCAACGGAAGGTTCTGGATCTTAGCCATGCAAGCGCCTGGCCTCTACCGGTATCCACTCATGTTGGATCTGGAGATCCTCTTCTTCTCTATCACACCTCCAAAAATTAGATCCGAATCTGATCTGAAGGATCTTCAAAACTCTTTTGAAGATGAGCAGTCGTCCTTTGCAGCAGTGCAGCCTTCTTGTTTTTGATCACCATTCTTTGATCTGAATCGCACCAACCAAGATCCAAAACACCTTTTGGACGTAGAGAGCAAGGGAAGAATAGACTATGGCATGGAGAAGGAGGGGAGAGATAGCCTTTGGGGTGTGGAGAAACTATGATCTCATCATATCTCTGTATCTCATACAATCTGAGTTGGATACAGGGTCTTATTTATAGACTAGCTGTGATCCAACTCCTCTTCTTCCCAACCAATCACAACCCTTTGTGAAATCAGATCTAAATCTGATTGGTGGGAATAGAGACCCCTAATTCCTCCTTAGAGGGTGCCTAAGACCAGTCAAAGTTGGTTCTTAGAAGAACTCTAATTGGAATCCAAAAAGGAGATGGAGTCCTTGTCCAACAAGGACTCCTAGGCGCCTCCAACTTGGGCACACGCCTAGGGTGGCGTGCACCCTTCCTCCTTGCCAGGTTCTGGCAGGGGGACAGGCCCCCACCAGCTCTCCAATAGGTGCATGACATGTGGTCAAAAGTCAAAGTGTCAATGGTCAATGTTTGACCAGTCAAAGGTAGACTTTTGACCAAAGTCAAAGAACAAGAAATGGCAGGTGACCAAAAATGGCAGGTAATGTCTTACAAAATAAGACAACCTTTTCTGACTTGGACAACCTCCAGTCAGACCATATGAAGGCCTCTGATTGAGCACAAACTCCTTTGGCTCAGATAGGACAACTTATTTATGATAGCAAAAGAAGAACGTTAGGTTCAATCGAGTGCTAGCACGATTTCCTTGAACCTAATTGAATCTCATTCAGATCAATTGAACTAGATCAGTTCAATTGATGATCACCAGATTCAAACCCTTGTTTGTGTGACCCAGTTAGGTTCAGTTCTGTATGGTAATGGGATATGTCATGATCTCTATCATCGACATCATCGAAACTCCTTTCGATGGATCAGAACTCTTCTGATTCGAACAGCTAGAATGATCGATCATCTAAATCATTCTAATTGCTCCCAAAATCCACCAGTGACACCTAGCAGTATATGGTGGCAACCCATCAGAGCTGAATGCGAACCTCTTGGTGCAGCTACCTGTGTGATTCAAGTTCTTCTATCTTGAGCCCCGATCAGATTAGGGTTAAGGTGAACTCGTCAAACCCTAGTCTCTGTCATATGATGTAATCATTCGATTCGAGTCCAATGTGAAAATCTAAATAGAAACTCTTTCTATTATTTCACTCTGCCATGGCCATGGGCTTTCTGGACTTGATTCTCATGATCATCATAGGGCTGCTCCTCTACCACCGAGGTAGATAGATTCCATCTTGATGCAATCCAGTTCCTACAATGAACATGCTATAGCCAACATACACCTCAGGGTTCCATATGGCTAGGAGACCGAGTAATGGTGTAGTCAAACTATAACACCCTCAAGGTGAACTGCCGATGCATCTCAGGTCAAAGAACCAGACACACTACTGCAGCATCGAGTCAGTCATTGACGAGAAGGTAGACTCCCTAATGACTACTCGAGGTGGTCACGCTCAGTGCCCTCGTTCTCTAACGAGTACCTATACTCTCGCTCCGGTGTCTCCACACCGTAGACTCAAGACTCATCTACTAAAGAGAAGCGATTGTACACCAACCTTCCGGATCAATCACCATCCTCGTGATGATCCTATGGTCAGGAGCAATTTATGAGTTAATAATGATTATTCATGTCTTAAATTTTCAACTCTTGAAAATATGAATTATCATTACCATTAACTCAAAGGATGTATCACAGACACTAAATACACATATGTGATAGAAAATAACCCATTTATTGATTTTTAGTCAAAATTATAATTTTGCCCCTAGAAGTGTATTACAAGTGTCAGCCAATTCTGGCTTCTAGGGCACATATATCTAACAATCTCCCACTTGTCCTAAAGCCAATTGGCTACAAGTCTAAGTCCCATCTTCTCAAGGTGGGCTTCGATCTTCTGCTGGCCCAACGGCTTTGTAAGTGGGTCTGCCACATTATCTGCGGAGTTGACTCTCTTGACCTCGACATAACCCTTTCGAGGTAATCGTGGATGGGGTGGTATCACCGCTTGCTTGGAACTCTTCCAGCACAAACAGATCTGCCAGATGTCGACTTTCGATCATCTATATCGGACATGAAATCCGAGTCTGTGTATCCCTGGACTTGGAGTTCTCCATTACCAAAGACCAACATCATATCCTTAGTTCTTCTCAAGTACTTAAGGATACATTTCACAGAAGTCCAGTGTTCTTCACCTGGATTTGACTGATATCTGCTTGTGACACTCACAGCATGGGCTATATCAGGTCGTGTACATAGCATGGCATACATGAGGCTCCCTATTGCAGAAGCATAAGGGATCTTGCTCATGCGTTCTATTTCCTCAGGTGTGCTGGGGCACATCTTCTTGGAAAGATGAATACCATGTCTGAAGGGTATTAATCCCCTCTTAGAGTTTTCCATACTAAACCTCTTTAGTACTTTCTCTATGTACATCTTCTGTGAAAGTCCTAGCATCCTATTCGGTCTATCCCTATAGACCTTAATTCCTAGAATAAAGGATGCTTCACCTAGGTCTTTCATGGAGAATTCCTTGGACAACCACATCTTGACTGATGTCAACATGGGAATATCATTCCCAATAAGGAGGATGTCATCCACGTACAATACGAGGAAGACAACAGCGCTCCCACTGACCCTTTTTGAAAACACATGGTTCCTCTTCATTTTTTTGATGAAACCAAACTTTTTGATCACATCATTGAAATGAGTGTTCCAGCTCCGAGATGCTTGCTTAAGTCCATATATGGACCTTTGCAGCTTGCAAACCTTGTGATCAGTATCACTGGATGTGAAACCTAGCGGCTGTTCCATATAGATATCTTCCTCAAGATATCCATTTAAGAATGCCGTTTTCACGTCCATTTGCCATATTTCATAATCGAAATAGGCTGCAACAGGCAAGCAATGTGCGGATGGATTTTAGCATAGCCACTGGGGAAAAGGTATCCTGATAGTCAATGCCTTCGCGTTGACTATAACCTTTTGCCACTAGTCTAGCCTTGAATGTCTCCACATTCCCATCTGCACCAATCTTTCTCTTGAAGATCCATTTACACCCAATAGGTACTATACCTTCTGGTGGATCTACCAAGGTCCAGACTTGGTTTGAGTGCATCGAGTCAATTTCTGACTGCATTGCCTCTAGCCATTTCTCGGAGTCGATATCTGATATCGCCTCGTTGTAGGTTTTGGGATCATCACCATGAGCACCATTACCTATGAGGAACATTTCCTCTACATCCTCTGAAATAATACCTAAGTATCTTTCAGGGGGACGGAAAACTCTTTCCGATCTACGAGGTGGAGGAGGTAGTGTTCTTATTGGCTCAACCTGATTTGGTTCCAATTGGTCCTTAGCTCGTTCTGCTTGTGAGACTTTCTCATCAAGCTTGAATCTGCTTTCCAATGCCGCTATCTTGAATAAACTATTTTTCAAGAAAGATGGCATGTCGACTCACAATCACATTGTGGTCTTCTGGAATGTAGAAATAGTATCCTAATGACTCTTTAGGATATCCTATGAATCGAGCTCTGAAAGGACCTAAACTCTAACTTGTCCGCTTGTTGTCTTTTGACATGAGCCGGACAACCCCAAATTCTGAGATGACTCAGACTTGGTTTCTTACCGTGCCATATCTCATACGGTGTGGTAGGAACGGTTTTAGAGGGAACCCTATTCAGTAGATAGAATTGAAGTTAACAATGAGTGTCCCCAAAGAAAATCAGGGAGGTCTGTGAAGCTCATCATGGATCGAACCATATCCAATAGAGTCCGATTTCTCCATTCTGAAACCCCGTTGAGTTGAGGTGTTCCTGGTGGAGTCCATTGAGAGACTATGCCATTTTCCTTGAGAGATAGTCTAGGAATTTCCTGGCTAAGGTATTCACCTCCTCGATCTGATCGAAGAACCTTAATGGGTTTTCCAGTTTATTTTTCTACTTCATGTCTGAATTCTTTGAACTTTTCAAAAGCTTCAGACTTGTGTCTCATAAGATACACATACCCATACCTAGACAGATCATCGGTAAAGGTAATGAAGTAGACAAAATTGCCTCTAGCCGGCACATCAAATGGGCCGCACACATCAGTATGTACTAGGGCAAGGAGATCTGTGGCCCTCTCCCCATGTCCAACAAAAGGGAGTTTAGTCATTTTGCCTTGAAGACAAGATTCACAAGTTGGATATGACTCAAAAGTCAATGGACTCAATAGCCCATTTTTCTCCAATTTGTTGATCCTATCTTCTGCTATATGACCTAATCTCAGGTGCCATAGATATCTGTCGTTTGGACTATCCCTAGGTCGTTTGGCATTCACGTTTTGCTCGATAGTTAGAATAGGTACATCAATATGTAGCTGATAAAGACCATTAATAAGGAAACCATTTGCAATTTTATTTCTTTCATAAAGAATGTTACAATGGTCCTTAAAGAAGGTGAATCACATAACCTTCTTGTGCTAAGCATGAAACAGAAATCAAATTCCTGCTAGCTGCAGGCACATAATAACAGTCTTTCAAAACTAAGTCTAAACCAGATGGTAATCGAAGAGGGTATGTTCCCACGGCTACTGCAGCAACTCTTGCTCCATTACCGACGTATAGGATCATGTCTCCATCCCTCAGCCTCCTGCTATCCTCAAGACCCTGCATAGGAAGTGCACAGATGAGCACTAGAACCAGAGTCAAGCACCCAACTGGATGCAGAAGAAACCGTAAGGTTAGACTCAATAACGAGCATACCTCCAGAAGGACCTTCCTTCTTGTTCTTCAGGGTGGCCAGGTAAGTAGGGCAGTTCCGCTTCCAATGGCCGTCGCTGTTGCAATGGAAACACTTTCCTTTGACATCGGCCTTTTTCTTCGGTTCTGCCTTCTTCTTCTTTGCTCCTTCCACCTTTTGCTTTTTCACAGACTTCTTTTTCTTTCCATAAGACTTTCTTTTGGAAGAAGTCCGTTCCATAGCAAGAACTGAGCCTTTAGAACCTTTCATAGAAAGCTCAGCGGTAACCAGCATATTCATTAATTCGGCCAAGGAATTTTGAAGTTTATGCATGTGGTAATTCATGATGAATTGCCCATATGCATCAGTCAAGGATTGCAGAATAATATCGTTCTGCAGGTCCAAGTCCAACTTCACACCGAGCTTCTCAAGCTCTTCCATGTCCTTGATCATTGTCAGACAGTGATCTTGGACTGACTGCCCATCACGCATCTTAGCCTTAAAAAGTCATTTCGTGACTTGATATTTGGCTGCGCGACTCTGTTCACCAAACATCTCCTGCAGGTGAGCCAACATTTGGCGAGCAGTCCCGATATCTTCATGTTGGCGCTGGAGCTCATCAGACATCGAGCCCAACATGTAATATCTGGCCTTATTATCTTCGTCAATCCATTTTTCCAGAGATGCTCTCTGTTCAACAGGATGGACGGGCTGGTAAGGTGGGAGGGTCCTGGTCCAAAACATGGGTTAACTTCTCGAAACCCAAAACTTTTGTAGTTCCTGAGCCAATCTTTATAATTGGGTCCAGTCAGTCTATGTGTGTCCAGGATACGTGCCAATGGGTTGGACGCAGACATTTTCCTATAGAGAGTCAAAGATTCTAGTTAGATACTGTAATTTTGACTTGACCAATTTATTTAGGGATTTTATTTTTAAACAAATTAGCTCCCACTATTTTCTCGGATCCCTACACTCCCTCTGTAGAGATGCGAAAATCTCCACGATTAATGATTTCTAGTGGGTGGTGCGGTCTCACCAACTGACTCATCACCTCACCTAACAGTTATTGGTGATGGGTTAGCCAATGAGTGAACAACTCTTGTTCAATGATTCTCTAATCATGGTGCACCCAAACTTGGTCTCTAATTCATGAATCTCACCGTATCCGGAAATATTGATCCACTCCTTAGTTAAGTCAGACCCACCATTTGCATAGACTGGGTTCCTAATTGAGTCTCTCACCGTATCCAGAAATATTGAGCCCAACTCATCCTCCAGCCCATAGCATCCAATGCCTAATAGACATGGTTGCATCTTCCCGGTGCAACTGAGCCACTGTATCCAGCCGAGAACAATCAACCCCGGGAAGGGCCCGCACATCTACAATGGTGGAAGACCTCAGACTTAATCTTTTCTTAGGGAGAATTGATTCAGGTCTCATTAAACTAGACTTGGCTTAGTCATAACAATTATGACTAACCTAGTGGCATGGGTTAGCTCGGATTATTGACCACCTCAGATCAGAACTGTGTCAACAGATATGGCCAGGTAAGTGAGATCCGGTGGAAGGAATATGCCATTAACTCGTACAAGAACGCATTCAGGTCGAGTAGCTTCCAATTAAAAACCAGTCGGTCGTATGTGCCAAACTTACCTTAGACACCAAATTGTTGAGCCAGAACCAATTGGGTTAGCCTACAATCCAGACTCTAACCTCTGAGCCTAATTAGGTCTTGCTTGATCGTGACTCGATCTTGACCCAGACTTAATCCTATTAGGCTGGTCAATTTAAGCATTGTTGATCCCATCTAACCAACTCTTGATTCGGTTTGATCAACCGCTTAGACCTAATTGAGCTACCCAAGCCCGAACCCAGTATTATGAATATGTCTTAGATCTGAAAATTCTCAATTTTAGACCTAATTAATATTCCATAAACTTAATTCTTAATTAAGTAGGGTTCATAAACAAAATATGCACAATAAATCCTAGGGTTTCAGGATCTAGGGTTTTGCAGAAAGTAAGTTTTGGGTTTCTGATTAAGGACGAACACGCAGCACCCCTACACATCATAAGAACACCCCATCGAATGGGAAGAGAGGGCCTTTAAACCCTTCTTCATTCTTATGACCGGACGGCCAAGAGGAACGCCTTAATCAGGAACATTCAATACTACAAAATAGTTATTAGATCTATATCATATATCTCATATACAAATTAGATCTAATCATGGCATATTTTGCATACATCTCATGTATCAATCATGCATATTTTTAGATCTAAATTATCTCATAATAATCTAAAAAATTAGATTTAAATTGATCTAATCAAAATAAATTCTAATCTAGACAATTATGTAGAACTATTCTACAACTAGTCTAGACATGCATCAATCATATCTCATATGATATTTAAAAATTAAATAATTTTTATTTGCTATTTTTTAGATGTTATTATAATACTTATAATATCAAAAAATAGTAAATAAAAAGATCTAAAATATGATTTAATCAGATTAAATCAAAAACATGCAAGACTATTCTATAGAACTATTCTATTCTTAGAACTAGTCATGCATATCTTCTAATCTTAGATCCAAATTATTTAATTTTAATTTTTTCTGATTTTAGATCTGATCACATCTCATGTGACATCTAAAATCACTTATTATTTTCTAATTAAAATAAATTTAAAATCAGATCTAAATAATTTTAGAACCATGGCTCTGATACCAGTTGAAGGAAAATCCTGATTTCTCGGTCCAGGTTCGTTCAGATCTGATCAGATCAAGAGATATATTTCAAAAATTTTTCTCTTGATCCAATCAGATCTTGATATGTTTGAGATCTAATTCTTATTATTTTAATAAATAAAATTAAAAGATAAATTAAATCAAATTTAATTTATCTGATCTGGGTAATCCTATTACCCTATTGATGATCCTGTTTGCAGCGGAAGGTTCTGGATCTTAGCCATGCAAGCGCCTGGCCTCTACCGGTATCCACTCGGTTGGATCTGGAGATCCTCTTCTTCTCTATCACACCTCCAAAAATTAGATCTGGATCTGATCTGGAGGATCTTCAAAACTCTTTTGAAGATGAGCAGTCGTCCTTTGCAGCAGCGCAGCCTTCTTATTTTGATCGCCTTTCTTTGATCTGAATCGCACCAACCAAGGTCCAAAACTCCTTTTGGACGTGGAGAGCAAGGGGAGAAGAGACTATGGCATGGAGAAGGAGGGGAGAGGCAGCCTTGGGGCATGGAGAAACTATGATCTCATACAATCTGAGTTGGATACAGGGTCTTATTTATAGACTAGCTGTGATCCAACTCCTCTTCTTCCCAACCAATCACAACCCTTTGTGAAATCAGATCTAAATCTGATTGGTGGGAATAGAGTCCCCTGGATTCCTCCTTAGAGGGTGCCTAAGACCAGTCAAAGTTGGTTCTTAGAAGAACTCTAATTGGAATCCAAAAAGGAGATGGAGTCCTTGTCCAACAAGGACTCCTAGGCGCCTCCAACTTGGGCACACGCCTAGGGTGGCGTGCGCCCTTCTCCTTGCCAGGTTCTGGCATAGGGGGACAGGCCCCCACCAGCTCTCCAATAGGTGCATGACATGTGGTCAAAAGTCAAAGTGTCAATGGTCAACGTTTGACCAGTCAAAGGTAGACTTTTGACCAAAGTCAAAGAACAAGAAATGGCAGGTGACCAAAAATGGCAGGTAATGTCTTACAAAATAAGACAACCTTTTCTGACTTGGACAACCTCCAGTCAGACCATATGAAGGCCTCTGATTTGAGCACAAACTCCTTTGGCTCAGACAGGACAACTTATTTATGATAGCAAAAGAAGAACGTTAGGTTCAATCGAGTGCTAGCACGATTTCCTTGAACCTAATTGAATCTCATTCAGATCAATTGAACTAGATCAGTTCAATTGATGATCACCAGATTCAAACCCTTGTTTGTGTGACCCAGTTAGGTTCAGTTCTGTATATGGTAATGGGATATGTCATGATCTCTATCATCGACATCATCGAAACTCCTTTCGATGGATCAGAACTCTTCTGATTCGAACAGCTAGAATGATCGATCATCTAAATCATTCTAATTGCTCCCAAAATCCACCAGTGACACCTAGCAGTATATGGTGGCAACCCATCAGAGCTGAATGCGAACCTCTTGGTGCAGCTACCTGTGTGATTAAGTTCTTCTATCTTGAGCCCCGATCAGATTAGGGTTAAGGTGAACTCGTCAAACCCTAGTCTCTGTCATATGATGTAATCATTCGATTCGAGTCCAATGTGAAAATCTAAATAGAAACTCTTTCTATTATTTCACTCTGCCATGGCCATGGATTTCTGGACTTGATTCTCATGATCATCATAGGGCTGCTCCTCTACCACCGAGGTAGATAGATTCCATCTTGATGCAATCCAGTTCCTACAATGAACATGCTATAGCCAACATACACCTCAGGGTTCCATATGGCTAGGAGACCGAGTAATGGTGTAGTCAAACTATAACACCCTCAAGGTGAACTGCCGATGCATCTCAGGTCAAAGAACCAGACACACTACTGCAGCATCGAGTCAGTCATTGACGAGAAGGTAGACTCCCTAATGACTACTCGAGGTGGTCACGCTCAGTGCCCTCGTTCTCTAACGAGTACCTGTACTCTCACTCCGGTGTCTCCACACCGTAGACTCAAGACTCATCTACTAAAGAGAAGCGATTGTACACCAACCTTCTGGATCAATCACCATCCTCGTGATGATCCTATGGTCAGGAGCAATTTATGAGTTAATAATGATTATTCATGTCTTAAATTTTCAACTCTTGAAGATATGAATTATCATTACCATTAACTCAAAGGTTGTATCACAGACACTAAATACACATATGTGATAGAAAATAACCCATTTATTGATTTTAGTCAAAATTACAATTTTTCTCCTAGAAGTTTATTACAAGTGTCAGCCAATTCTGGCTTCTAGGGCACATATATCTAACACTCTCTTCTTCCTCTTTAGATTCCTTTTTTAAAAAAATGCCTTTCAGAAAAGCTTCAATCCGATGATCAATGGCCTCTATAGCCAGATCCCATCAGATCTATCCACTCCAACTTCAGCTTCGGCAATTCAAACTTCATCTGCGACCATGGTGGATGTAGAGCAATTCAACCTACTGGTCCAGTAGGTTCGTGGTGGTCTGGTGATGGCCGACTTGTGCTAGCCAGTCGGTGTCCTCCAAAAAGAAGAAGCAGAGAGTGAAGAGCCCCTACTTTGATCATGACTTTACCCTTGGGGGAACTTTGCCCCCATTCAGCCAAAAGATCTTAGAAATTCATGATCGAGAGGATCTAGATCGAAAACTACAAGATATGAATCGATAGATCGGGGAACTCCGCCACGCTTTCCCCTCTCATGGTAGTAATATCTGCACCAATCCTGCTTTCTCTTAGCACATCATGTAGGAATCGATCCAGCCGAACTTCAAGCTTCCTCAATTTGAGAGCTACGATGGGACCTCCAATCCGATTGATCACTTGGAGGCCTTTTGGATGATGATGATGCTCCATGGCATGCTAGATGTCATTCTCTACCGAGCCTTCCCATCCATCCTGAAGGGAGTCGTCAGAAATTGGTACTCGATCCTTAAGCCGAATACCATCTTCTCTTTTGACCAGATGAGTCACTAGTTTGTGGCTCATTTTGTTAGTAGCTGACATCCTAGGAGGGTCTTGGAATTCCTCATCAACATCAAGCAACAGGAGGAAGAATCCATCCGAGCTTTTGTTAATTGATTCAATGCCACTGCACTAGAGGTCTGAAACCTGGACCAATCTATTGCGATGGTTGAACTAAAAGGTAGCCTTCAGAAGAATAATCTGCTGTTCTTCCTAGAGAAGAAATATCCTAAGAATTTTACTGATATGCTGGCTCAGGCTGAAGGGTATGGCTGAGAGGAAGAGGCCTTCAAGGCCATGGATAATAAAGCCACTAGAGAGCGATGAATCGGTAAGCCAAGTAGGCCTGCTAAGAAAGGAAAGCCAAGTGAAGCTTGGCCACACTCCTGAGCTCCCCTTGAGCGTAGGCGAGCCCAAACTCCTCTCCGAGCTTGGAAGCAGGAAAGCCTTGACAAAAGGGCATGGCGGGGTTTCTTCCTTCGAAGGTTCCATAATTATGGCCCCCTCAATGCTTCAAAAATGTAAGTGCTGATGGAGATTAAGGAGCAGCTACTGAGGCCCGAAAGGATGTGCTCCCATCCTGGAAGACGCAATCCAAACAAGTTTTGCCTCTATCATCATGACCATGGTCATAATATTGAAGAATATATTTAGCTCCAAGATGAGATCGAGGAGCTCAATAGGTGAGGCAGACTTGGCCAATTCCTGCAGCGTCGGCCTGAAGGGCGAGAAGATTGACCAAGTGCATTACCACAACCAGAACCACAAAGGGAGGAGTAGTAGGTGGATCGGCCATCCCTTGGCATCATCAACACCATCTATAAGAGACTTTGGCGAGGGGAGGACAGCGGGCTAGCCGAGCCCGAGAAGAGTTGGAGAACTGAAGATCCCATCACGTTCACCAATGAGAATGCTCAAGGAGTCTAGTTCCTGCATAATGACGTAGTTATAATCTCTTTAAACAATGCCGACTATGATGTGCACCATATTTTGGTAGATAATGAAAGCTCTGCTGATGTTTTATTTTATGATGCTTTCTCAAAAATGTTCTTACTTAATTACCACTTGGGATCTATTAACACTCCATTAGTAGGCTTCACTGGCGATGCCGTGCTAGTTGAGGGCATAATAACCTTGGCTGTGATTGCAGGGCAACACCCAAAGCTGGTTAAGGCACAAGTCGATTTTCTAGTCGTAAAGGCTCCATCTGTCTATAATGCTATTCTCGGCCGATCTGGCTTGAACGTGCTCCAAGTAGTGGTGTCAACTTATTATCTAAAGGTGAAGTTCCCAACGAGCTATGAAATTGGAGAGATCAGCGAAGACCAGGCATTGGCAAGATGCTGTTACTCTATTATCCTACAGAGAAACATCCAGCCCGACCTTTATCTTGTTGATGTGTGGGATGTCCATGACGACCTTCTCGAGGAGCGGAGCGAATCTATGGAGGATCTCATATCTGTGCCCTTAAACAACGAGAGCGCAGAGCACACTATACAGATCGACTCCAACTTGGGGGATGAGGTTTGAGAGTGACTCATCACCTTCCTCAAGAAGAATGCGGATGTCTTCGCCTGGGTCCTAGCAGATATGCCATTGTTGGCAAGGTCTTGGAACATTAGCTGGCTGTTGATCCTAAGTATCGACCAGTAAAAGAGAAGATGTGCAACCATGCCCTGGAGAGGCAGAAAGCAACTGCAGAAGAAGTAGGCAAGCTCCTCAAATCCAAAAAGTTAACTACCCAAGTTGGGTCTCAAATGTGGTTCTCGTCAAAAAGTCAAACAATAAGTGGAGGATGTGTATAGACTTCAAAAAGCTGAACAAAGCCTACCCAAAAGATAGCTACCCTCTACCCAAAATTGATCAACTGGTAGATGCAACCTCGAGCCACGAGCTCCTCACCTTCATGGATGCTTTTTTATGCTATAACCAAATATCGATGGCATCGAAGGATGAGGAGAAAACTGCTTTTATTACTGACCGTGGTCTTTACTATTATACAATTATGCCTTTTGGACTCAAAAATGTAGGGGCAACATACCAGCACCTGGTCAACAAGATCTTCAACGAGCAGATTGACCACAATATAGAGATGTGGATGACATGCTCATCAAAAGTCGAGCTTCAATAAACCACATCGTTGACCTTAAAGAGACCTTCAGTGCACTCAAGAAGTATAAGGTGAAGCTAAACCTGACCAATTGCGCCTTTGGTGTGACCTTTGGGAAATTTCTAGAATTTATATTATCAAGGCATGAAATTGAAGCAAATCTAGAGAAAATCCAAGCTATTCAAGAGATGACTCCTCCAAAAACAATCAAAGAACTTCAGCGCCTAACTAGAAAGGTGGCATCCCTAAATCGCTTCGTCTCAAGATCGGTCGAGCGATGCATGTCCTTCTTCCAAGTTCTCAAGCAACCAAAGAACTTCTGCTGGATGATGGAGTGCCAATGGATATTTGAGGAGCTAAAAAACTACCTTGGCTCACCCCCACTGCTGGCAAAGTCTGAACTTGAAGAAGAATTATTCTTGTACCTAGCAGTCTCTCCGATAGCCTTGGCAGTAGTCCTGATCAAGAAGGAAGCGAAGATGCAGCGATCAGTCTACTACGTATGTTAGGTCCTAAGGGATGCAGAGATTAGGTACTTTAAGTTAGAAAAATTGACTTATACTCTTCTAATTGCTGTCAGGAGACTCGACCTTATTTTTAGGGGCACCATAACGATCCTCATGGATCTACCAATAAAAGCAGTCCTTCATTGAATGGATACTTCTAAAAAAAATTGCAAAATGGACAATCAAGCTCACGAAGTTTGACATCAATTATCAACCTGACCATCGATCAAAGCTCAAATATTGATAGATTTTATAGTAGAATGTATAATTTCAGATGAAGCCGAGCTTGAATAGAATGAGACCAGCATCCTATGGTTGCAATCGAGCCACCCCGAAGAGAGTACCAATTTTTTCAAAGATTTTTAGGCCTTGTACATGGATGGTTCGTCCAACACTAATGGGGCAGGCGTGGGGTTGGTCTTAGTCAACCCCAAGAAAGTCATCGTCGAATATGCACTACGCCTCGAATTCCCTACAACTAATAATGGGGCCGAATATAAAGCTCTAATCGCTGGATTAAAAATAGCAAGAAAGTTAAAAGTTGATCGGCTTCAAGTCTATGGTGATTCCTAATTAGTGGACGGCCTACTTAGTGATAACTATGAAGCACGAAAGAAAAGTATGATGAAATACCTTGAGAATTTAAAGAATTGACTCTGGCCTTCGATAGTTTTGGCATTCAATAGATTTCGAGGGTAGAAAATACAAGAGCCGATCTTCTCTCTAAATTGGCCACTTTATCCCCAACTGAACTATCCAAAGAAGAATTTTTTGAAACTCTAAAATGTCCAAACTTAGAGGAATCATAGTTTGCTATGCAGATGGAGCACGAGCCGAACTGGATTGACTTGTTAGTTGCCTACCTCAAAGAGGGAGTTCTTTCTCATGATCCGAAAGAAATTAAAAAAATCAAGAATCAAGTCTTCTGGTATGTTTTGTATGAGTATAAGTTATATAAAAGGTCGTATTCGCTATCGCTTTTGAGATGTCTCCGACCTTCATAGGCTGACTTCACATTATGGAAAGTGTACGAGGAAATTTGTGAAAGTCATGTAAGAGCCGGATCCCTATCACAAAGACTACTTTGGCAAGAGTACTATTGGCCAACCTTGTACCACGACTCCATAGAGTATGTTAAAAAATGTGACCACTATCAGAGAAATATAAACATACAAACATAGCCGACCTTCGAGCTTACTCCATTAAGCACACCTTGGCCATTTGCACAATGGCTAATGGATGTACTTGGCCCTTTTCCAATGGCATCCGAACAATGGAAGTTCCTCCTGGTTGTGATCGACTACTTCACCAAATGGGTTGAAGCTGAACCACTAGCCAAAATTACCGAGGCCAAGGTACAGAACTTCATCTGAAAGTCAATCGTCTATTGGTTTGGTCTGTCCCAAACTCTCATAATAGATAACAGGCAATAGTTTGCTGGGATGAGGTTTGATGAGTTCTGCAAAGATCTAAACATCTCCCATCACTTCACGTTAGTGATCCATCCGTAGGCAAATGGTGAAGCAGAGGTGACCAACAGAATTTTACTGCAGGACATCAATGCAAGGCTTGAAAGAGTAAGGAAGACTTGGGCGGATAAACTTTACCATGTCCTTTAGGCGTACCGAACTACTCATAGGCTACCAACTGGGGAAACACCATTCGCCCTAGCCTTTGGGATGGAGGCAGTCATCCCGATCAAGCTTAAACTTTCATCAGCATGGATCGTGGCCTTCAATGAGTATCATAACTCACAGGATCTCAGGATCAATCTCAATCTATTGAAAGAAAAGCGAGAAGATGCTCAAGTTCGGATGGTAGCCTATAAATGAAGAGTAGCCAGATACTATAACTTTAGAGTAAAAAGCAAAGCATTCAAATTGGGAGACTTGGTGCTCCGATGAGCATTTGTTTCGAAGCTATAGGAGCAAAGAAAGCTAGCCCTGAATTGGGAAGGTCTATATAGAGTGGAGGAGGTCATCCAGCCTGAAACTTACCACTTGAAGAAGCTTGGAGGGGCGATACTCCCGCGGCCTTGAAATTCGAAAAACTTAAGAATGTACTACCAGTAACTTTTCTTCAATAAAATTCTTTCTATTTTAACATCATTACTTCTTGGCACAAAGATTGTATAATGACAACTCTAAAACAACTAAAAATGGCTCGTTAGAAATAGGAGGAGAACCTCATCCTAACATAAGCAAGGTCGAAGGTCTCATTGAACTAAGATGAGATGAGGAGAGAGGTCCTACCAATGGCCCTAATGTGCCCCTATAGCCTATTAGGAATAGGAGGAGAACCTCATCCTAACATGAGCAAGGTCGAAGGCCTTGTTGAACTAAGATGAGATGAGGGGAGAGGCCCTACCAATGATCTTAATGTGCTCTTACAGCCTATTAAGAATAGGAGGAGAACCTCGTCCTAACATGAGCAAGGTCGAAGGCCTCGCTAAACTAAGACGAGATGAGGGGAGAGGCCCTACCAATGGCCCTAATGTGCCCCTATAGTTCGTTAGAAATAGGAGGAGAACCTCATCTTAACATGAGCAAGGTTGAAGGTCTCGTTAAACTAAGACGAGAGGAGGGAAGAGGCCCTACTGACGGCCCTAATGTACCCCTATAGCCCATTAGGAACAAGAGAAAAATCTCATCCTAATGTGAGCAAGGTTGAAGGCCTCATTAAGCCAAGATGAAAACCCACCAATAGATCCGACAAACCTCTATGATCATACAAGGGGTGGAAGGTCAAGGCCCTACTAACGATTGATGAGTGCATTCCCCTCTAACCGCACCAAATGCCAAAGGAAAAATCCCATCCTAATCCATGGAATGAACCCCTGACCCGACATCCATGATAAGCATCTTGTTAGAAATAGAAGAAAAATGAGACATCCAGAATCAAATTTGCAAGTGATGATAATGAAAAAGGTACTATTTTATTATGAAGGTAAGTTCGTTACAAGTAAAAGTTAATAAGATCAATTACAAATGGCACACTACAAGCAAGATAGAGGTCGATAAAGGCCGACTGTGCAAAAAAGCAAATGCATTATAGACAAGATAAAGATCGATGAAATTGATTACAAAAAAAAGAAAAGAGGTGAAGTCCTAAGGCAATCCAAGCTCTTCAGACTTCGGGCAATCGGCTCCAGCCATTACCAAAGCTTTCTTTAGTTTGAAAATTTCCTCTTCTAGCTCCTTCTTCTTGTATAGACCGTCGATGTACATCCTATTGGAGTATTCAAATTTGGCCTCGAGCTCTCGCCACTGCTTTCTCAAAACCTCAAATTCAACTTCAGCATCCTTGACGGCTTGACAATCCCAGGCTAACTGGAGCTTCAATGCTGAACTTTGGTGAATACAATATGCACACTACAAGCAAGATAGAGGTCGATAAAGGCTGACTATGCGAAAAAGCAAATGCATTATAGATAAGATAAAGATCACTGAAATCGATTACAAAAACAAGAAAAGAGGTGAAGTTCTAAGGCGATCCGAGCTCTTCAGACTTTAGGCTATCGACTCCAGCCATCACCAAAGCTTTCTTTAGTTTGAAAATTTTCTCCTCTAGCTCCTTCTTCTTGTATAGACCATCAATGTACATCCTATTAGAGTATTCAAATTTGGCCTCGAGCTCTCGCTACTACTTCCTCAAAACCTCAGATTCAGCTTCAGCATCCTTGATGGCTTGACACTCCCAGGCCAACTAGAGCTTCAATTGTTGAACTTCGGTGAATACAATAGGCACATTACAAGCAAGATAGAGGTCGGCAAATGCCGACTGTGCAAAAAAGCAAATGTATTGCAGACAAGATAATGATCCATGAAATTGATTACAAAAAAAAGAAAAGAGGTGAAGTCCTAAGGCGATCCAAGCTCTTCAGACTTTGGGTTATCAGCTTCAGCCATAACCAAATCTTCCTTTAGTTTGAAAATTTTCTCCTCTAGCTCCTTCTTCTTGTATAGACCATCGATGTACATCCTGTTAGAGTATTCAAATTTGGCCTCGAGCTCTCACCACTGCTTCCTCAAATGCCAACTATGCGAAAAAGCAAATGCATTATAGATAAGATAAAGATCGATGAAATCGATTATAAAAAAAAGAAAAGCGGTGAAGTCCTAAGGTGATCCGAGCTCTTCAGACTTTGGACTATCGACTCCAACCATCACCCAAGCTTTCTTTAGTTTGAAAATTTTCTCCTCTAGCTCCTTCTTCTTGTATAGATCATTGATGTACATCCTGTTGGAGTATTCAAATTTGGCCTCGAGCTCTCACTGCTACTTCCTCAAAACCTCAGATTCAACTTCAGCATCCTTAATGGCTTGACCCTCCCAGGCCAACTGGAACATCAATTGCTGAACTTCATTTTTGTCCACTCCAACAGCCTTCGAGAGTTCACCGATAGTCCTCCTCAGAAAGATGAGCTCCTTCGGTTCGCCACTTAATCCAGCCTGCTGAATGCTATGAAACT
Source organism: Cocos nucifera (assembly GCA_006176705.1). Classification (NCBI taxonomy): domain Eukaryota; kingdom Viridiplantae; phylum Streptophyta; class Magnoliopsida; order Arecales; family Arecaceae; genus Cocos; species Cocos nucifera. The sequence continues at coordinate 62,282 of QRFJ01000899.1, read as the reverse complement.
TCTTCCAAAAATAGGTGGCCTCATCCCTGGCAGCCTTTAGCTCGCCTTCAAGCCTGGACATCCTTTCTACCCAGGTCACCCAATAATTATTATGTCGATCTTCAGCATCCTGCAGCTGCTTCTAATATTGGAAGAACTTCTTCGATCAGTTCCAGTCATATCGAGCTTCATCGGTGGACCATGGTGAACTCCCTTCCAAAAGATGAATCCTCTCTTCTGCCTTCTTGAGATCAACTTCTAGAGAGCCGATCTTCACTATGAGCACCCAAGACTTGTCGCTCGTGCTCTTTCAGAGTTCAGCGAGCTCCTTCTCAAAATATCCTTTTCGAATGTTGAGGCTCGCTGCGTCCTTCATGTGTAAACTTCGGAGGTGAATGACCTCTTTAGTCACCTCTGCAGCATTTTTTTGAGAGACCTAAATGTCAGCCTCAACTCTCTTCGATCTTCTTCTCAATTGGTGGACCTCCTTCTTCAAACTCTTTATCAAAGGCTTGAATGAAACCCCTTGAGGTAAGGGGTCGACGTCGACCGAAGAAAGGAGATCGTGGTCCTGATTGATAGAGACATTTTGAATCACATACAATGCAAAGTGTAAAGAAAAAGAAGGATTTGTTCTCATTACTTGAAATATGTTTGGTACACTAAAAAAAAAGAGAGAAAAAAGAAGGCATATAGATGTCAAAAGTTTAGACCTCGGATGGCTCACCTACTGGAGAGGTCGGGACATTCTCAATTAGCTCCGACCCTTGGGCAGGTTTGGATGCCGCACTAATGGATTCAGGAGCAACCTCGACATCGATGAGTGAAGGGCTAGCTCTATCCTCTGGCTCTTCTAGGAAGAGATCCAGATCGATGTTGGGGAAATTCTCGATGACTCACCCCATATAGACCTGAAATCCTTCCAAGAAGCCTTTTGGGGCAAAGTCTATTTTGATGTTCTCCATATCCTTAGGGGACCTGAAGTTCTGCACGGTCCTTTTCATGGCAGTGCTAACCTCCTCTTGCATCTTCCTTTTCTCCTCCTTTTTTAGGGCTAGCTCAGCTCTCAACTTTGCCATCTCACCATGCTCCTCTCTCAATTCATTCTGAAGGTGTTTGATTTCAAACGAATGGGTCTCCGAGGTGACCTTTAGAACGTCGACCTCGGTCTGGGCCTTCTCGACTTCTGTGCGAACTTCTTTTAGGGCTCTAAAAGCTTCAGCCCAATTTTGACTTGCTACTTTGGAGTGGGCAAAAAGGTAGTATCCCAGCTGCAAAACACACAACAAATCAGAATAATAAAAGATCCCAGTTCCAAAGCTTAATGGGCATGAAGTCAAAGTTAGAAGGAACCACTTACCTCCAGAAAGGCAGCAAATGATTCATTGAACCTCTTGATGTCGTCCTTCTGGCGCATCCTTTTGATGATGTGGGGAAGGACGCTCCCCTCCATTAGTGCCTTGACGACCTCTCGGTCATCCAGGAAACCTTGTTCTTGGCCAAGGTCCCCTCCTTCGAAGCTCTTAGCCTTCCGCCCAACCTTCTTGCTGATGGTCCTCTTCTTCTTCTTCTCCACGGCTCCCTCTTGCCGAATTGGAGCAAGCGGGATGGCCTCATTTGGTGGGGTTAGGCTTGGCACGGTAGCGATGGGTTCAAAGATCGGTCCAGACCAAACCAGCGTGGCCCAGCTTGACTCACCAATTCGGGCCTTCTCCTATGGTTCACCAGAAGAACCTTCCTTCCTTTTGAGGGTCCAAACCCCCTTCATCAAATAGTTTCATTCCTCAGGGGTCATTTCTGTAAAGATAAAGTTAGAAGATCAAAAAAATAAATACCATCTAGCTGGCTGAATATCACAAACTACCTGTCGGATTAAGAGGAGGCAAAAATTGAACAAGATTTGCTCATCCAGGAGTCTAGAGATTGGTGGAGCATTAAAGTACTTTAGCTTATTAGTCGAGCTTCGATCTTCATTTTCTAGCCCAGGAGCTTGACAAATCGATTCCCTTACCTTGCCTTATGGAGGTAGCCCTAGGTCTAGGATGGGATGAAAAATGAAGAACTTCTCCTTCCAGTCGTGAATGGAGGAAGGGGCACCTTTAAGCAGTTCCTTCCTTCCGAACTGAGGAGACACATACCACCAATCCTCAGCGGTGGGGTGATGTTTAAAGATAAAAAAATTATGGAACAGCGAAATGGTAGGTTGAATGCCTGCCATGGTGCAAAGGGAGAGGAATACTATGATAAATTTAAAGGAGTTTAGCACCATGGCAATAAGAGAAATATTGAGAAACCTAAATAAGTTAGCTATGAAAAAAGGTAAAGGTAAACTAAGCCTAGCCCAAAATATTTTGACGTACAGACAGATTTGATTGGAAAGGGATGAACAGGCTCAGTTGTCAGGTCCAAGGAGTTCAAGCTCATAATCAGGAGGAATTCCAAATCGAATCCTAGCTAAGGAATGGTCATCAGGCCGAAGTCTACAAAAAATGATCACAGGCACAAAAGGATGGGCCAATCCCAAGGGTTTGGCCTCCTTAGGAGGCGGGTTCGTCAAGCTTAAAGGGGCCGAACTACTAGAACAAGTTGACCAAGATCCCTCACTAGACATTTGGATCAAGATGAAATCCAGAAATTATCCAAAAAATCAAACAAAGAGGAAATGGGACATTTAAGCTTCAACAAGAATAGAAAGAATGAGAAAGTAAGAATGCAAAGATAATTCAAAAAGTGTTGAAAAGCTAACCTAAATTGGTTGAGAAAAATAAGAAGATGGCGAATGAAGTAAGGATTGAAGGTAAGGTATGTCGAAAACCTAAGAAAGTAGCTTGAGCTCTTGCTCAGGACGAAGAGGAAAATCAGAGGATTAAAGAAAGATTTTAGAAGTAGGGACTCGGAGGAGGAGGGTAGGCTTAAGTAACCTCTGGAGCCCTAGAGCAGTTATGATTATAGATTTCCTCCAGTCGATCTCTGATCGATCCATGTCCAACTCATCATGGCATCAAACTTCCAATGAACATACCCTTAATGGCACTGTACCTCGAGCAAATTTCTGATGGGGAATTTGAAAAACATCTTTTTGGGTCACCGAGTATATACAAAGCTCCGACGTCAGCCTAATAAAAGCCAAAACATCCCGTACCGCCTGAAAGCAGGAAGCTCGATAGGATCGAAAAATCCTTCGAACTTCGACAGTCTCCATCTTACTCCCATCCTTCGAACTTCAAACTCGAAAGTTGGAGGGCTAATATTGGGGATAAATCCATGCCTACCGAAGTTTGGCTAAGATTCCAATCAAATCCCTAGCACCTGCGCATCCAGTTTGATCGAACTCCTTCTGAATTCTTTTCAGTAATTGGGTTCCTCCAATAGATGAATTCCTTCCAAACTCCAACAGGCAAACTCTCCTAGCAGCCAAACTCCTCCTGGACTCCTCCAACAAACGAACTCCTTTCGAATTCTTCCCAATAGTTGGGTTCCTCCATCAGGCAAATTCTTCCTTAGGTCTCTCCTCTAGAAGTGCTGCACGTAGATCTCTCCAACAGATCTACTTCCTGATTCTAGAAGAGTCTCCTCTCCTACATAAATTCAATCTCAGACACGACATGAACCGACCCACACTTGGACTATCTTGGAGGAGTCTGAACTCCTCTAGAATTGATATAGCTCAAAGGTCATCACCAACCGATGCCTACTCCTATGAACTTTGACTATCAAATCTCAAGCAGACTAGGCACCTCACGACAACAGACACTATCCTCCGTAACAAACTCCACATGGCTCTGAGCAGCCCACTATCCGATAATTATGACTATCACGATCAGTTTGTTATAGACTTCCTCTATAAAAGGAACCCTCCAGATACATTTTCTCTAGGCTCTCTTTTCCTTTCCAAAACTCTGCTGAATTTTTTCTCGAGCACTCCATTTCTGTTGGCCAAAAGAACTGACTTGATTGTCAAAGGGTTTTGCTGGAGCCACCCCCCCGGGCTCTGGATAAGACTTATTTTATAGGTCACCGATGGTGATCTCCTCTTCTCCGACTCCGTCATTTCTCTGGCGATGATCAGATTTTGCACCAACAATTATCTTAAGGCTGACAAACACCTTTTGTTCATCAGCATGGTAAAAATAGTATCCTTTGGTCTCTTTTGAGTATCCTATAAATGTGCACTTGTCAGACTTAGGTCTAAGTTTATCTATAACTAACTATTTGATATAAGCTGGACACCCCCAAATCCTAAGGTGTGAAAGTGCTAGCTTACGTCTTGTCCATATCTCATATGGAGTCTTAACTACAGACTTATTTGGAATCCTATTTAATAGATAACAAGCTGATTTTTGTGCATATCCTTAGAAGGATATTGAGAAGCTGACAAAATCCATCATGGATCGAATCATGTCTAACAGAGTCTGATTCCTCCTTTCAAACATACCATTATGCTGTGGTATTCTTGGAGGAGTCCATTAGAAGAGAATCTCATTCTCTCCTAGATATGTGAGAAACTCACCAAAAAGATATTTTCCTCCTCGGTCAGATCGAAGAGTTTTAATACTCTTCCTAGTTTATTTTTCTACTTCATTTCAAAATTGTTTGAACATTTCAAATGAATTCGACTTGTGTTTCATAAGATAGACATATCCATATCTCCATAGATCATCTATGAAAGTGATGAAGTAGAAATATCTACCTCTGGCACTTATGCTCCTTGGTCCATATACATTAGTACGTACTAGATCTAAGAGCTTAGTAGCTCTTTCATCTTTTCTAATAAAAGATAACTTGATCATTTTTCCAAGAAGATAGGAGTCATAATTTGGAAGTGATTCACAATCACTGACTTCGACGATTTCCTCTTGAGTCAACCTATTTATCCTATTCTTATTTATATGACCTAGCCTATAGTGCCATAAATAGATATCTAATACACTATCTAATCTAGGGTGCTTACTAGTTGAATAGACTACATTAATAGGTTGTGATAGCATATAGAAACTATTATTCAAATATCTACAAAAAATAGCAACACCATTCATAATGATATTACAAACTTGTTTCTTTATTAAAATTTCATAATCATTATTGACTAGAAGGGCTATAGAAATAACATTCAAAAAGAAACTAGGATAGAAATGATAATCACTAGGAACAACGGTATGTGACTCAAATACAAGTTTCAAAATTTTTAAAGCTAGAACTATAACTGATTTTCCATCTCCAACATTCAGGAATCTTTCACCTTGCTCGAATCTCCTACTAACCCGCAACTCCAACAAATTGCAAATATGGTAAGGGCTACTGGTATCTAATACCCAATCAATAATATCATAAATAGAGAAATTGCAAGGAGTTATCATATAAATACCTTGCCCAACAATAGCTTGCTTCTTTCTCTGCAAGTTCGGGTCCAGAGAGGCAATATACTGAGGATAGTTCCTCTTTTAGTGCCCCCACTTCTTACAAAAAAAGCATTCGGCTTGACTCTTATCGGACTTGATCTTCCTGATCTAGCCCTGCACAGATGTCTCAGCCTAAACTTGTACCTTTATAGCTTTCTTCTTCTTGTTCTTCTTTCCTTTCCTAAAGGGTCAAGAGCCAAAGGATGATCCTCCCACTAAGTTCACTGACTCCTTATGGAATTGGTGATTCTTCTCAAAGTTTTGAAGCAACCCTAGTAACTTGTGGTAGTCTACTTCAAGCTTTATCATTCTGAAATGAGTAAAGAATGGGAGAAAGGACTCGGGCAATGAGTTCAATATTGCATCCTTTCCAAGCTATTTATGCAAGAAAAAGTTGAGCTTACTCAATCACTCTATCAGCTTGATCATGTATAATACATGATCAGTGACAGAGGCCAAGTCCCACATTCTTGAATTGAAGATGGCACAACTAGTCTTGTGCCTCTCTACATCATCGAGTGTGCCAAAGAAATCCCCTAACACTTGAAGCATGTCCTTTGGCTGAGCTGTCTCAAATCTACGATTGAACTCATCGCTTATAGTGGCCAACATGATGTAGTGCACCATGGTCTGGTCACTCAACCACTTTTGGTAAGTATCTTTGACTGTTCCACATGCATTAGTAGCTGGCTCCTTAGATGCAGGATCCGTCAACACATATAGGATCCATTCATGCTTCAGAACTATCTTCAACTTTTGATACCAGCTATTGAAGTTGGGTCCCACTGACTTATCATTGTCCAGTAATGATTGGAGCAATAGGAAAGTGGCCACATCTACATAAAGAAAAATCATAATCTAATTAGTAATTGATTCATTAAATCTAAAGATTTGGATTTTAATCAAAAGGTTCTCCCACTATTTTATTCGAATTGATAGTCTTTACCTCTAATTCAAGAAATTATCCTAATTCTTTAGTGGATACTAGAATCTACATAGACTGCACATGAGCCCAACTTTGGTTGGCCAACCCATATACATCTAAGGGTAGGTTCATAATAAATTATTTTTTAAAATAATTTTTAGTAATTAAATTTTGTCCTAGTCCCTAATCAATAGGCTTTGGCCTCTACTGAAAAGGTCCAGTTAGGTCCAACCATTAACATGACCATACATGGCCCATCAAACCAATAAATGATTAGGCCTAATTTTGGTTGGATAACCTAACCACCATTTAGAAAGATGCAGCTAAGAAATCATATAATGAATGATAATTTTATTAGTCGATAAACAGCAGGCCTTTGGGCCTCCAATGATTATCTAACTAATGGATCCATTATCATCAACTTAATGGGAGGCTATGATCCAATTATCATAATAACTATCTCATTTTATGGACCTAATAATTATAGAAAATTTTATTTGAGATGAGGGAAGGTCAGATGAACCAGCTTGTCATAATCCTTCCACTGACTTTATGAAGTCAGCTTAAGGAAGACCATTAATAGGCTAGTCTAGGAGCATCTAAATTAGTCATACTAATTTACCTAGCTGATATGGGTCAGCGTGAATAATCAAGTGATCCGATCAAAACATAATTTTACCAAGAGACCAAGTAAGTTTGATTAGTGGGAGAGTCTGCCAAAGCTTGTCTTAGACATCATTAGAAATGACCAGGTAAATGGGCTTCCAATTAAAGACCACCAGTCTGGTTTACCGTATATACCAACTGGTTTAATTAGTTTCAATTAGATCAACCTAACAGTTCATGCTAGACTACGTAGCTAAGAATCAAGTCCTACTTGGGTCTCGTTAAAGATATGGACTTGACCAACTACAACTATTCTAATTGATCTAGAGAATCCTTGACCTAATCTAAGAGAATAATTGATTAGATTTAGTCAATTCTCTAATTAAGTCCATTCTTTAATCTAACCCTAGGTCTGACCCAATTAATGGATCTAATTTTCACTAACCCGTTTAACCCAATTTGTTATGATTTGTATCTTAGGATCTTCAATTCATAATCCAAGATTCTAATCAAACAACTTCTTAATTCTTAATTAAGTTTTGGGTTGCGGGTTGGGGTTCGGCTTTTTGAAAATGATTTTCATGCTTGTAAAATATTTTTACAAAATGGCTCTATCAATCAAGTTGCATGTTTGATTAATAATCAATATGCAAGTAAGATAAGCATGAAACTACTTTAGATCTAATCTCAACAAGTTCATATAATTGAAATAATTTCAACTATAATCAATCATAAATTATATTAGATCAAATCTAACATATTTATGATGATTAAAATTAGATTAAAATATGAGGATTAAAATTAGATAAAAATATTTTTAATCAAATCATAAATTTTTTAGATCTAATTTAAAATTTTATGATCAGTGTTTCAGATCAGCACGTACTAGGACAACCTCTCCACTGTAAGGGATAATCTTTACAGCAGGACAACCTTATAATCAGTCCATGCAATCTAAAATTTTAATTTTTAGATCTAAAATTATTTTAAATCTAATAAATTATAAATAAAATTAGATCATATCTAATAAATTTATGATTAAAGATAAATCTATACAAATTAGGATAACCTCTCCACCATAAAGGGTAAACATTACAGCAGGACAACCTTATAATCAGCTCGTATGATCATCATTTTTAATTTTAAATTTAATAATTAGATTATAAATTAGATCTAATCAAAAGAATAATCTAAATATGCTCAAATAATCATGTAATAATAAATCTTGCTCAGATTCCAATTATTGGAACCATATCTAGGGTTTAAGGGCTAGATCTTGAAACCTTTTCGAGATCAGGCAGTGAAAGATTAAAATTAATCAAAATTAATTTTAAATATTAAAAAATATACTAGAACTAAGATCTATTACATGATCATAGTATGTCATTAAATCAGAAATTAAAATCTAAAGAAGAAACTAAAGCATGTTTATCACATCAACATGTATATACACTACATCTAATGCAGGTATGAAAATAATAAATCAGATCTATTACCTATGCAAGTTAGATGTTCTAACTTGCTGATCTAAGTTTGAGAATGAAGTTGTGAGCCACACATGTGTCCGACCTCTAGGAGTTGTCCGCACGAGCCCACGATCAAGATCAAAAGTCCTGATACAGGAAATCAACACAGTATGCTAGTACTATGCTGATCCTTCTTTGATGGTCGATCAGATGCCTCATTCTCCTAGATTTGGATTCTTCTAATTAGGAGAAGGAGGAGAGGAGGTTTTAAATATGAGATACTCTCAATAAACTCAAAGAAAGAGAAAGGAAAGAGGTAAACACAGCAACCCTAGAAGAAGATCCTCTTCTTCTTCTCTTTGCTCTCACCTAGACACCTAGTTTGGTGTGTATGAAACCCCAATGCCCAAGGACTCTCTCTTCCTGATTTTCACACACCCCAAAGAACTCTTAATGATCTATTTTTCATGAAAATTTTAGACCAAAATTCATCCTAAATATATAGAAAAAGAGGAGTCCTTATCTAGGTCAAAAACTAGACAAGGAAAGACCAAAATAGGCAAGTCAAGGGATGCCCAACTCTTGGGCACCCTCTCCAGAATTTTTGGTGTGGGACCAAAAGGAAATGTTGCCCAAAACCTTCTCCTTCTTTTAGAGAATATCAGAGAAAAAATAGGAAGGAGGGCGACACAAAAGGGAGGAAGAGTTTTGGTTTTTCAAAACACTATCTCATAGGATTTGAAACCAAAACAAATTCCAAACTTTGACTTGGTCCACCACTTTATTTCCTTATGAGAAAAAGAGGAGAGGAGGGCATGCATGAGAAGGCTGGGAGAAAGGTATTTATCACACAAAATAAGATAGAAAGAAGGATGTGGGGCGTGAGGGGCTAAGGTGGTGCAAGGTGGAATCCTAGTCTTACTAGGATTCCTTGTATGACTTGGTCAAAGTAGTTTCTTAAACCAAATTAAATCAAAATTAATTCAACCAAATTAAACTAGGCCCTAATCTAATTAAATATTTAATTTAATTAAATTAAATTAAATTATAATTTAATTTTTTAATCAAATTAGAAAATTGGGTTGACCCGAGTCCTAGTTAGTTTTTCCTTGCACTTGGCTTATCCAATAAGACAATTGAACTTGATCCAATCAAGTCCAAACTAAATATAATTAAATTATATTTAATTAAAATTAATCTCAATCCACTAACTTAATTAAATTAATTTAATTAGCAATCTAATTGCTAATCAATCCTCCTGCAATACTTGTACTAGGTTAAACATCAATCGTATTGATCGTTTAACCTTAGAACGATTCTTAATCGTTGATCAACCATTTGATCAGATCATGAGCTCTAATATGTGTGATCTCATCGGTCCAAATCTAAGTCGATAGCATAGGAATAGATTTTTGAATCAATCAAAGTAACCATCTAGCAATGAAACCCGACGGTCAGATAGGTCGAATGTGTAGAACAACATCCTTAGAACCTATGCTAATATAGTTTCCATATAATTCATCTCCTTGACCAAAATGCTTATAGGATACCTCAGAGTTCAACTATCAACTCTGATCAGGCTATCCATATTGTATTTTAAAACATCAAATTCATCTGATGGATTATCCTGTCCAACGTTTTGCTATATTGAAATATAGTGATACATTCTTCTCCAACTCTTGGAGTGGTCAATTCTATCTTGATCACACTTTGACTTTGCAAGTACTTGACTATGTCTATAAGCCTTCAATTACTAAACTAGAAATTCAGTTAGTCCAATATCAAAGCACAGTAAGTTGTTTGCAAATCACTGAAGTGATCTTAGGTCTAAGGGATACTTATATCTATATCCCATCAGAGATATTCTAGACAGTAGAATGCTCTAGAGTTGGTCACGTTCAATGATGATGTACCCATACATCTCACCTGTATACCATACCAGTATCTTCATACTTCTTGGTCAAGAGGACAACCAACCTATATGGCATACAGTGATCTATTCTTGATAGATGCTATTATCCTAATTAACAGCCTATCATTTGTTTGTGAATAGATTTAAGAACTAATTAATAAATCATCTCTTTATCAAAGCTAAATAGTCCTAAGGACTTCATCACAATAATGGAGTTCATTCGAAGATGAATACTTTGCGATGAAAAAAATATCAAAAACATATTTTATTTATTAATGAATCAATTATAAATACAATGTAGCATAACCATCAATAGGCTGATGATTGGCTTTGAGATACATTTTTCAACACATGGGTCCCACTCTTCATTAGTGAGATCTAGCAATATATAGTGGCAAAACCATCAGAACTGAAAAAGAACCTCAATGTGCAATTATCTTGTAGTTCAGTTCCTCTGTTGTGAGTCTTGACAAGATGCAGATTAAGGATAACTCATCAAACTCGTTTATCTATCATATGCCAAATTCAATCGACTCGAGTTCATGTGAAATCTTATAAAAACTCTTTTCCATCATTCACCCATCTTGGCCATGGATATTAGGACTCAGTCTCATGAACTGCATAGGAGCTCTCCCTATCTACTAGGGTCAATGGATCCTATCTTGATGCACAACCTATTTGTACAATGGACCTATTATAGCCAACATATATTACAAGATACCGAATGGCTAGATAACTGAGTGTTGGTGTAGTCAAACTACAACAACTCTACTATGAATAGTCGAGGCACTGCTAGTCAAAAAACTATCTATACTACTATAACATTGAGAAAGTCACTGATGAATGGACAGCCATCCAAGTAACTTCTCTTATTGGTCATGCTCAGTATCCTTGATCTCTATCAAACACCTGCACTCTTGCTCTAGTATCCCTATACTATAGACTTGAGACATGTCTACCCACGAAAGAAAGCAATCCATACATTGATCTACCTAGATCACCATCTCCATTATGATCTAACAATCGAGAGCATTTAGGAATTGACCCAAAATGACACATGTCTCAAATTCTTAACTCTTAAGAATATGCATCATTATTAGGTCAACTCCTTGAACAATTCATGGATACAATTTACATACACATAACATGAATAAAAAGTAACCTAAAATTTTATTAATTTTAAAAATTTTAACTATAAAATTATGCTTCTAAAAGTATACATGTATCAACCAATCTGGGTTCCAGAGCATATATCTAACAAACTCCCATTTCATCCAAAGCTAATTGGCCATAAACCTAAGCCCCATCTTCTCAAGATGAGCTTGAATGTTTTGTTCGCTTAGCGGCTTGGTCAGCAGGTCAGCCACATTGTTTGTGGAGTCAGCTCTTTGCATCTTGATGAACTTCTTCTCGAGGTATTCATGAATCAAGTGGAATCATCGCTTAGATTTTTGGTGAGATCTTGGGTTCTTAGTGAGTGCTATGGCACTATTGTTGTCATAAAAGAGTGGAACAGCATCTAATGGCATCACATCCAACTCTGCAATGAAGTTCTTGAACCAGAATTTATCTTTAGTAGCCTCCAATGCAGCGATGTATTCTACCTCTATGGTGGAATCTATAATTATTGGTTGCTTCAAATTTTTTCAGCTAACTGCACCACCATTACACAAGAATATAAAATCAGACGTAGACTTTCTATCATTAATGTCAGACATAAAGTCTGAGTTAGTGTGTCCCTATACCCACAAGTCTCCTCCAAAAATAAAGAAGAGATCTTTAGTCCTTCTCAAGTACTTCAGAATATTCTTCATAGTAATCTAGTGTTCTTCATCTAGATTCGACTGATATCTATTGGTGACACTTATAGTAAGAGCAATATTAGGTCAAATATATAGCATAGCATATATGAGGCTTCTTATAGAAGAAGCATAAGAGATCTTGCTTTTAGAAAATATATCCAAAAGCCAATCATCTAATTTATAGATGATTGAAATTAGTATATAAATTATCAAATAATAATTATTATTTGGCTTATTCATCATAAAAGGTCTATCTTCCTTAAATGAACTTCTAAGTTATGATGAAATTCTTAGAACCACACTCAATCAACAAAGAAGAATTTATCAAATGGTTCTTAAATTATTCATGATCAAATGATAAGTTATTAACTAGGATGATAACTTATCAAGTATAGGTTGTTGTATATCATATGCGTTGGTTGTCCTCTTAACCAAGTGGTATAGAGACATTGGTATGACATGCAAGTGAAATGTAGGAGTACATCTACACTGAATGTGATCAATGTAGCACTCTACTATCAAAAGTAGCTAGCTAGGGCTAATGGGTATAAGTGTCCCTCCAATCTGAGATTACCATAGTGACTTGCAAGCAACTGACTATACTTTAGTGTCAGACTACCTGTATTTCTAATATAGAATCAAAAAATTTTTAGGTATAGTCAAGTACTTATAGAGTCAGTGTGTGAGTCAAGATGGGATTGACCACTCTATATTAACTTCAGAAAGTGAATGTCTCACTATGTTTCAATTTAGTAAAATCTAGGCCTAGGTAATCCCCATGAGGAGTCACGAGATTTGCAAAATTTTGAGATATAATATGGATGACTTGTATGAGTGTCGACAGCTAACTCGAAGTCATCTTGAGCATTATTGGTCAAAGAGATGAATTATACGGTAACCATAGGCCAAGGTTCTAAGAATGTTGCTTTGCAACATTCGATCTATTTGGACGTTGGATACCATTATTATATGATCATTTTGATTGGTATAAAAATTAATTTCTATGCTACTGGCTTAGGTTCGAATCTATGGGGTCACACACATTAGAGGTTGTTACCTGATTGGATGTTTGATCGATGATTGAGAATCATTCAGTGATTGAATCATCAATGTGATTAATGATCGATCAAATTTAATTATTACAGGAGGATGGATTAGCAATTAGATTGATAATTGGCTCAATCTGATTAAGCAATTTGGCTGAGATCAAGTTTAATTGAATTAAATTCAATTAGAATTAATTTAGATTTAATTGGATAAAGTTCAATTAATTTATTGAATAAGCCAATTCTAAGGAAAAAATAATTTTTTATTAGACTAGGACTTGAGTGCACCTAATTTTTAATTGATTTAATATTTAAATCTAATTTAAATTTAATTTAATCTAGTTCAATTAGGCTCCTAGTTGAACTAGGATCACCATTTAATTAGGTTGCTTTAATTCAAGTTGAATTGGGTTAAAAATTATTTTGACCTAGTCAAATAGGAGTCCCAATTGGACTATGACTCTCACACTCTCACACTTCTCTTACGCGAAAGATCTCCACGCCCCATATTTATTTCTAAAAAATTATGTAAGATTTCCCATGCCTAAGAAAGAACTTCCACACCCAATATCTAGTGGATTTGGAATAAAATTTGACTTGATCAAATTTAGATATTTGTTTTGATTGGAAATCTACTTGATAGAGTTTTGGATCTCTAAAACTCTTCCTCCCTTTCTCCATGCCTTCTTATTTTTTGTGGGCCACTTTTTCAGATTATTTCCATGGCATAATTCTCATCTTTTTGGCATAACTTCATGGTAGCCCAAGCATAAAAAATTGGGGAGGCATTCAAGAGCTGGATGCCCCCCAAACTCTTTGGTTTGTTACCTTATGTGACTAGGTTTTGACCTAGTCAACTACAAATAAGGTGCACCTCCTTTTCTTGAGGAATAATTATGAGAAACCTGAGATTTCTTCATGCAAATTAGAGAGAGAAAGGGATAGGGGCGTGAGAGGTTAGGCACTTAAGGTTGTTGGGCGTGGAGGCTTCATTAGGATATCAATTGCTGATGTCTTGAAAAGAGAAAGGTAAGAGAAAATTGTCTTCTCTTAGAGGCTTTTTCCTAACCCTCTTTTGCTTATATCTTTGTGATATTCTTTTATGAGAAAAATCAGAGAAGAAAAGAGAGAGGGGCATGAGAGGTTGGTGTCCAAGGAGTTAGGCGTTAAGGTTTCTTTTGGATATGACTTGATCATGTCCTGATGAGAGAAGAAGAAGAGAAGAAAGTCTTCTCTTAAGGTTTGTTTGAGAATCTTTCTTCTTCATATTTTTGTAAAAAATTTTTTTAATAAAAATCAGAGAGAAAGAAACCTTGAGCATAAAAAAAATATAGAGGAAAAGGTCTCCGCTTGTCTAGGTCTGAAGATCGATTTAGGACATCAATGGTTGATGTCCTAAAGAGAAGATGAGTCTTCCTTAAAGATCTTTCTTCAAGTTTTTTGTTTTCTTTCTTTTAGGAGATCCAAGGGTTTGACTTCTTCCTTAATCCTCCTATTGTTCTTCATCTCTTGGAGTATCCAAGAGATCTAAAAATTTTTTTTAGATCAACCATCAGGAGGAATCTAAGAGAAGCTAGCACTTCAAGCAGATCTTCATTCTACAAACCTCCAATTAGAGTGACGACTTTGTGTGGACAACCTGTAGAGGCCGAACATATTGTATAGCTCCAAGTATATTGTACAGCTCCAAGTAATAAGGGCAACATTGGTTATCAGCTACCATACTCTCAACCCATGTAAAGATAAGAGATCTGATCTTCTTTCTGACCTAGATGCAATCTAGGTTTTCTAGAATTGTTCTAAATCAAGGATATTAGTATGATCAATATCAATCATTATTTTATTCTTTTAGATTTATATTTGCATCATGATATATCATAGATCCTAGATGTAGGATTTAGTGATTAGATCATATACATAATTAGATTAAATAGTTTAATCTATGTCTTCCACTGCATCTTTTTTCAAAAAAGTTTCAAAATCCATGCATGAAACCCTGCATGATTTTTCAACAATGGTATCAGAGCTCTTGGTTCTTTTATAACATGATCATGCATGTTTTAAAATAAATCTAAAACTAAAAAAATAAAAGATCACACATACTGACATAAGGTTATCCTGTTGTAAGGTTAACCCCTTATAATGAAAAGGTTATCCTAGTATGTGTTGATCTAAATTTTTTTAATCATGAATAAGTTAGATATGATCTTAACATTTTTATGATTTAATTTTTTATTTTAAATCTAAAATAAATAGATATTAGATTTATTTTAAATTATTTAGATTAGATCTAAATAATATCAGATAGTACATACTAAATATAAGGTTGTCTTGCTATAAGGTTTGCTCCTTACAGTGGAGAGGTTGTCCTTGTATATGTTGATCTAAAAAATCTAAATCATAAATACGTTAAATAAAATCTAAAATAATTTATGATTTATTTTTAAATTTTAAATCTAATATTAATTGATTTATGATCTAATTTTGATCATTTTGATAAGATCCATATGATGTGCTTCATGTATAGATCTATATCCTCATATTACATATACTTGATATGTAGTTTTACATTTGAATCTAGAATTTATATATTTGACAAATATTCTTTGTAGAATTTAAATTAAGAATTTATTATCTGCAAAGCCCTAGATTCAAAATCTTAGGACATGATCTAAATATTGAAACAAATTAGATCTAAAACCATGAATTGAATACGATTCAATGCAAATTATTTACATCTTGAAAATGATTCAAAACTTGAAATCAAAAATTAGTTCTGAGGTTCCGAACCACAATCCATAACCTTGAACTTAATTAAAAATTAACTGATTTTTTAAGATCTTGGTTTGTGATTTAAAGATCCTAAGATAATTTCATAAAACATGGGTTAAAGAGTAATGGGTTAGCTTTGATCAGGTTATTAATTGGGTTAAACCTAGGGTTAGATTAAATATGAACTAAGTTAAGAAATTGATCAAACCTAATTAATAGTTAAATAAAATTAGATCATTTCTTTTCTATAGATCAATGCAATAGTTGTATTTGATCAAAGTCCATACATCTCATAAATGGACACTGATTGTGGCTCAGTGGTTGAGCACAAGTCTTTAGGCAGATCAAATCAAAATTGATAAATCAATTGGTGTCTAAAGTTAGTCTGGCATTTCTAAATCGATGGTTTTTAATTGATAGCCGACTTACTAGGCCATTTCTGATGGTGTCTAAGGCAAGCCTTGGTAGATCCTTCCATCGATCTCGCTTATCTGGCCAAAGTTGTTAATCAGTCTTTGATTAGGTTGCTCATTGATTCATACTAACCAATGACACATAGAAAATCAATGAGACTGATTTTATTGAGTGAGACTAATTTAGGTGCCTATGGACCATAATTGATCCCAGTCCTCATCAATGACTTAAGAAGTCAGTGGGAGGATTTAACTTTGTGAAGCCAATGGGAGCAATTTGGTCCATGTCTTCTCTATCCTCAAATTACTAATAATTTAAATCCTCTAAAATTATTAGATCCTTAAAATAATAAAGTTATGGGGATAACTGATTTATAGCCTCCCATTAAGTTGGGTGATAATGGGTTCATTAACTCAATAATCATTGGAGGCCCAAAGGCCTGGTGCTTATTAACTAATGGAATTATTATTCATAATATGATAACTTAAAAGTCTCCCTAATGGTGGTTAGGTTGACCAACCAAAGTTAGGCTTAATCATTCATTGGTTAGATGCACCAAGTATGGTCATATTAATGGTTGAACCTAATCGGATCCTTACAATGGAGGCTAAAACCAATTGATTAGGTTTTTGCGATAAAATTAAATTACTAGAAGTTGTTTAGAGAAATAATTGGTTAAAGAATCTACCCATAGATGCACATGGGTTGACCAGCCAAAGTCAAGCTTATGTGCAGTCTATGTAGCTTCTAGTACCTATCAAAGAATTAAAGTAATTCATCAAATTGAAGATAGAGGCTATCAATTTGTATAAAATAGTAAAAGAACCTTTAAATTAAAGTCCAAGTCTCTAGGCTTTAAATAATTCATATACATTAGGTTGTTGTTCTTTTTTCATCAGATTATGGCTAAATCCTAATTATTCCAATCACTGTTAGATAGTGATGTATTTATGGGACCCAACTTTGATAATCAATATCAGAAGTTAAATTTGGTTCAGTAGCACGAAAGGGTTCGTGCTGAGGCTTCTAAGCCCAATCGAAGCAAAATATCCAAAGTTAATCCAAATTAGGTAGAGTAATTCTACTATTAGAAGGAGGGCCATAGAAAGAAATATTGTTCGGAATATCTTGCTTCCCTTGACCCCAACAGGCAGAATAAGAGAAAAGAGCAAAGAGTTGCTCATCAAGGATGTTATATGGTAATACCTTGTTATTTCTCTATTTAAGTTTCTACTACCTAGGTATTGGATACTAGTAGTCTTATGCAATTCATTGCAAGGCCTTTAGATAAGTAGAAAGTTTATAAATGGTGAGAAATTTTTGAATGTTAGGTTGGAAATCCTGTTCTAGCCCTAGCTTTAGGAATTGTCGAGCTTGTTTTTAAAAGTTGTCATTTAGAGTGACTATTACTATGGTTCATCATTTATAATGAATGTGATTCTTGTTGGCCTTTTGGCCAAAGATGATCATCATTTATCTACAAAGAAATATTATTGTGATGTTATTATTAATAATGTTATAATAATATATGGATAATAAAAAAATAAAATTTAATATTTATACAATCTATTAAGTGTACTTTACATATTTAATAAAAATCCAAGTTAGATAATATCACGAATGCCTACCTTTGGCATATAGGCTTAGTCATGTTAACAAGAACAAGATAAATAGGTTAGTTTAAGAGAGAAAGCTTGATATCAATGATTATGAATTATTGATAACCTGTGACTCTTATTTTCTTGGAAAAATGACAAAGTCATCTTTTATTGAAAAAGATGAAAGAGTCGGTAAAGTTCTATGTCTCATACATAGTGATGTATGTGGACTTAAGAACTCAAGCGCCAAAGAAGGATATCAATATTTCATTATGATTATAGACGGCCTATCTAGGTATGGATGCATCTAGTCTAAATCATTTGAAATATTCAAATGATTCAATATTAAAATAGAAAAATAAACTGAAAAAGATATTAGAACTCTTCAATCAAATCAAGGAGGCGAATACTTATCCAATGAGTTTTTGACATATCTAGGAGAGAATAGAATCTTTCACAGTGGACTCCTCTTGGAACACCACAGGTTATTAGTGTATCGAAAAGATAAAATTAAACTTTGTTAGATATGATTCGATCCATGAAGGAATTTTATTAGTCTACCTATTTCAGGGTTAAGCTCTTGAGACTACTCATTTTACTCTGAAAATTTACACTGAGTAAATCTATCACAAAAACTCTATATGGAATATGGATTGGGCATAAACCTAAACACTCTCACCTTTGGGCTTAGGATTGTCAGGCCTACGTCAAATATTTGCACATAAATAAACTTGGAGCCTGGTCCCATAGGTGTATATTTATAGGCTACCCCAAGAAAATCTAAGGTTATTATTTCTACTATGCTGAATAACAAAAGTTATTTTCAACAGTAAGGAATTTCTTTTGGAAAGAAGTTTCTTAGAGAAAAAACTGATGCCTGGAAAGTTAAACTTGAGGAAGTTCGATCGGTAGAAAGAACAGACACAATCTAGTACACCTACAAAATCAGATTTGATTAGATCAAACTCGGAGCCCATTAAAGAGGCATCATTAAGGAGATTCAGTATAGTACTATGCTGGCTGGATAGATACTTTGGTATCTAGGTTCAGGATGGCGATCCTATTGAGTGTGATGAAAACAACAAGGATCCAATCACCTATATGGATACTATGCAGTGGTTTGACTCTAAAAAGTGGCTTGGAGCCATAAATCCAAATTGGAGTTCATGAAGATCAATAGTGTGTGGATACTAGTTAATTCACCTCAAAGGATAAGACTCATTGGATGCAAATGGATTTTCAAAAGGATCAGAGTAGCACAGATGGGTAGGTGGAGACCTACAAAGCCCATTTGGCTATCCTCTTATAGTTGGAAATATATGTTTTGAATGTATGTCTTCATTATGAGTGAAGAGAAACCCTACATCTGTAAGTGGGCATAAGGTTCTGCAGTATTATTCCTTGTATTGTCTATGGATGATATTCTCTTAATCGGAAATGACATTCCAGCATTATAAGGAATAAATATTTAGCTATCATCTTATTTCTCCATGTACGAAATTAGATATAGTATACTCACTAGAGGTAGTGAGCAAATACTAGTCTATCTAGATGAGAACTACTAGAAGATTGTATAAACAATTCTTAAGTATTTGAAAAATACTAAGGTCCAATAACTCAAATATGGAGAAATTGACTTAAAACTTGTGGATATTCTGATTCCAATTTTTAGTCAAATGATAGCAAAAGAATGTCGGATCATGAATTATCCTATATAGAAAGAGCAATCTGCTGAAAAAATTTCTAGTAGAATACAATAGCTTATTCTGTTAGTAATGTAGAGTACATCGTGGCAATTGATGCTACCATATAGGTTGTGTGGTTGCATAAGTTCATTTGCAAGCTGAGAGTAGCACCCTCTATCGATGGTCCAATTCTAATGTAGCACTAGAACCATAGCTCAGGCTAAAGAGTTGAAGGTATACCATAAGACCAGCATACTCTACATCGCTATCACCTCTAATTTTAGATCACGGTGACGTCGACCTTTAGAAGATTGATGAAAAAGGAGAACATGACCAACCTATTTTCTAAAGCCTCGAAACTAAGGAGTTGTACAAGCTCAAGTAGATGATAGGATATTTGATATTGTTCTAATTTACTTTAGATCAAGTGAGAGTTGTTAGAAAATATGTCCTAAAGCTAATCATCTAAGTTATAGATGATTGGAATTAGCATATGAATTATCAAATAATAATTATTATTTAGCTTATTCATCATAAAAGATCTATCTTTCTTAAATGAACTCCTAAGTTATGATGAAGTTCTTAGAACCATACTCAATCAATAAAGGAGGATTTATCGGATGGTTCTTAAATTGTTCATGATCAAATGATAAGTTATTAACTAGGATGATAATTTATCGAGTTTAGATCCCTGTATGTCATATGCATTGGTTATTCTCTTAACTAAGTGGTGTGGAGACTCTGATATAGCATTCAGGTAGGATGTAGAAGTACATCTATATTGAACGTCACCAATGTAGCACTCTACTATCAGGAGTAGCTAGCTAAGGTCAATGGTATAAGTGTCCCTCCAACCTGAGATCACCATGGTTACTTACAAGCACCTCACTGTACTTTAGTACTGGACTACCTGTATTTCTGATATAGGATCAAAAGATTTTTAGGTACAGTCAAGTACTTGTAGAGTTGGTGTGTGACTTAAGATGAGATTGACCACTTCTGATTAATTTTAGGAAGTGAATGTCTCACTGTGTTTTAATTTAGCAAAACCTATGCCTGGATAATCCACGTGTGGAGTCAAGGGATTTGTAAAATTTTAGGACATAATATAGATGACTTGTGTGAGGGTTGATAGCTAACTCAAAGTTATTTTGAGCATTACTGATCAAAGGGATAAATTATACAGTAACCATAGGCTAGGATTCTAAGAATGTTGCTTTGCATACATTTGACCTATCTGAACATCAAGTACTATTGCTAAATGATCATTTTGATTGATACAAGAATTAATTTTTATACTATCGGCTAAGGTTCAAATCTATGGGGTTACACACATTAAAGACTGTTATCTAATCAGATGGTTAATTGACGATTGAGCATTGTTCAATGATCGAACATAAATGCAATTGATGATCGATCAAGTGCAAGTGTTATAAGAGGATCGATTAGCAATTGGAATGCTAATTGATTCAATCTGATTGAGCAATTAGCCTGAGATCAAGTCTAATTGATTTAGATTCAATTAAAATTAATTTAGATTTAATTAGATTAAGTTTAATTAGTTTATTGGATAAGCCAATTCTAAGAGAAAAATAATTTCTTGTTAGACTAGGACTTGAGTACACCTAATTTTTAATTAATTTAAAATTTAAATTAAATTTAAATTTAATTTGATCTAATTTAATTTGGCTTCTAGTTGGACTTGGATCACCATTTAATTAGGTTGCTTTAATTTATGTTCAATTGGGTTAAAAATTATTTTGACCTAATTAAATAGGAGTCCTAATTGGACTGGGACTCTCACACTTTCCTTGCACCAAAGATCTCCATGCCCTATATTTATTTCTAAAAATGAAAGATTTCCCATGCCTAAGAAAGGACTTCCATGCCCAGTATCTGGTGGATTTGGAATAAAATTTGACTTGGTCAAATTTGGACATTTGTTTTGATTTGAAATCTGCTTGATAGAGTTTTGGATCTCTAAAACTCTACCTCCCTTTCACCATGCCTTCTTATTTTTTGTGCACCACTATTTTAGATCATTTCTATGGCATAATTCTCATCTTTTGGGCATAACTTCCTTGTAGCCCATTCATAAAAAATTGGGGAGGCATCCAAAAGTTGGATGCCCCCCAAACTCTTTGGTTTGTTACCTTATGTGACTAGGTTTTGACCTAGTCAATTATAAATAAGATGTGCCTCATTTTTTTGAGGGATAAACATGAGAAACCTGAGATTTCTTCATGCAAATTAGAGAGAGAAAGGAAGAGGGGTGTGAGAGGTTGGGCAATCAAGGTTGTTGGGCATGGAGGCTTCATTAGGACATCAATTGTTGATATCTTGAAGAGAGAAAGGTAAGAGAAAATTATCTTCTCTTAGAGGATTCTTTCTAACCCTCTTTTGTTTATATCTTTATGAGATTTTTCCATGAGAAAAATTAGAGAAGAAAAGAGAGAGGGGCATGAGAGGTCGGTGTCCAAGGAGTTGGACGTTAAGGTTTCTTTTGGATATGATTTAATCATGTTCTAATGAGAGAAGAAGAAGAGATCAAGAAAGTCTTCTCCTAGGGTTTGTTTGAGAGCTTTTCTTCTCCATATTTTTGTGAGATTTTTCTATAAAAAAAATTAGAGATAAAGAGACCTTGAGCATGAAAAAATTATATAGGAGAAGGTCTGCTCTTATCCAGGCATGAAGATCAATTTAGGACATCAATGGTTGATGTCTTGAAGAGAAAATGAGTTTTCTCTTAAAGGTCTTTCTTCAAGTTTTTTGTTTTCTTCTTTTTGGAAGATCCAAGGGTTGTACTTCTCCCTTAATCCTCCTATTGTTCTTCATCTTTTAGAGTGTCCAAGAGATCTAAAGAATTTTTTCAAATCTACTATTGGGGTTAAATCCGCTCCTACCGAAGTTCGACCTGGTCTCAAGGTAATCCCGAGATGTTCGACCTTCAATCGGTCAGTTGATCTTTTATACTTCATGGGTAAGCTGCAAAGCTTGCGAAGCATTGCGAACCCTACCCAGACGAAATTGAATAGTGAAAGTGATCATTTTCAACTTGACAATAAGGTTTGAGTAGTAGAGCCCAATCGATCTGATTCTATTCAGTGACAATTTGTGAAGGTAGCCAAATTCCTCCATTATAAGCAGCTAGCTCTAGTCAAACTTCTTTCGGATAAACTTGAACAGTGAAAGCGGTTGTTGACCCCATAATTGATTTTGATGATTATCAAACTTTAAGTATTTGAGTATTTAACCATATATTTTATGAGTGGATGTAGGTCTTTCTAGGTATTTAAATTGAGGTATTTAAATTGAAGAATTAATCCAAGAAAAGATCTACACGAATTCACCAAGTCAAGAGCTTCATAAGAAAAATTTTTGGTTTCTGACTTGAAGGTATCAACCCCAAGACTAAAGGTGTTGACCTGTATCCTGAAATAAGGCAAAAAAAAATTTCAAGTTTTTAAAGTTCAAGAAGTCCCGGAGGTCATCCCCTCTGCATGCCAGTCTGTGCCAATGTGTGCCAAAATCCTGCGGTTGACACCTTTGCACAAGTCACTAAGCATTCAATCCCTGCACCATCTGATTTGGCCAATCTTGAAGCCGACCGAACTTCTTCCTAATTAGATATCTTTCAAGTCGAGTCTCACCATCGCAGATTAAATCTTATGGCAAGAATCATTGATTGGCAGAGCTTTCCCCCTAGACAAACTTCTATGGCTTATTGAAAGTGATAGATCTTAGCTCTATCAAATCTAAAATCTTGAATGTGCCAGGTAGAGTTGACAAAAGGACCTCATCTTCAAATTATCCATTTGCGGACCGTCCAAAGGACTCCTTCTAGTTGAACTTCTTCCAGTCATCCAAAGGGCTCCTTCAAGTTGAACCCCATCCAATCGCCAAGCAGGCTTCTTTCAGCTGAACTCCTTACTATTGCCTAGAAGGACCTCGTCAGCTATGTAGATTCAGCTTCTGGCTCAATGCAAATCAATCAACTTGCAGGTAACCCCAAAGAAGCCTGAACTTCTACAAAACTATTATGAAATGAAGCTCTTCATCACCAATAGCTGTTTCATCCAAACTTCGATTATGAAATCCCAACAGACTGACACGTCACGACAACAGACACTATCCTCCATAATAAACTTTATGTGGCCCCGAACGACCGACTACCAGGCAGTTGCGACTATCACCATGAGTTTGTTATGAGCTCTACCTATATAAGAAAATCTTCAGATACATTTTCTCTCAAAAGCTCTAAACTCTGCTGTAATTCCCCGAGTGCTCTATTTCAATTGGCTAGAAGGGCTGACTTGATCGTCGGAGGGTTCTGCCAGAGTCATCCCCTACTCTAGTCAGGACTTGTCTTGCAGGTCACCGATGGTGACCTCATCTTCTCTAGCTCCAGTCCATTCCAACGTCATCCAAATTGTATGTCAATAGAATTTGCACTAGAGGAAGGAACATTTGATCCCTTGTTCTTAAAGGAGCGCTCAACGGAATTCCCTCTCTGCCTCCACTTCTTCTTCTTCTCCAACCAGTTCTATAAGGATGCTGCCTTGGAAAGCATTGACGTGGCGATCTACTACCTCTGTGATCAGATCTCATCTAGATCTGCTTGCTCTAACTCCATCTTCGGTACCCCAAGCTCCTCCACCAATAGCAGCAGTGGACGTGGAGCAATTCAACCTACTGATCCAGCAGGTTAAGGGCCTCATAGAAGTAGTGTGGGCCATGTAGCAGCACCCGACATCAGTTCAACCAGGGAGAACCTCGCCGGAGTACCAGGATCGAGTGTTCGGATGACCCACTTGGGCTAGTCATCGGGTGACCCTTGGAAAGGAAAAGTAGAGGGTGGAGAGTGCTTGTTCAGATAATGATTCTACTCCTAGAGGATCCCTACCTCCATTCTGCCAGAAGATCCTTGAGATTCATGATCGAGAGGATCTGGATGAAAGGTTCCAAAAAATGAATCAACGGATCGAGAAACTCCACCATGCTCACCCCATCCATGGCGATGATATCTGTACCAACTCTTCTTTCTCCCAACAAATCATGCAGGAGTCGATCTTGTCGAACTTCAAGCTCTCTTAATTTGAGGGCTACGATGGGACCACTGATTCGATCAACCATCTAGAGGCCTTTCGAAGTATGATGTTGCTCCATGGTGCATCAGATGTCATCCTATGCCAGACCTTTTCATATACTCTGAAGGAAGCGGCAAGAAACTAGTACTCAACACTTAAACCAGGTACGATCTTCTTCTTCAATCAAACGAACCATCAGTTTGCAGATCATTTCGTGAGCAACCGACATCCGAGGTGAGGCTCGAATTCTCTCATCAATATCAAGTAAAAGAAGGAGATTCTATCCGAGCCTACATTCGCCACTTCAATGCTGCTGCCCTGGAGGTCAGAAATCTAGACCAATCCATCGCTATGGCTACACTAAAGGGCAATCTTTAGAAGAATGACCTTCTATCCTTTCTAGAAAGAAAGTACCCTAGGGATTTTACTGATATGCTGGCATGGGCTAAAGATTATGCCCGAGCTGAGGAGGCCTTCAAATTGAAGGATGCTTAGGCTACGAGAGAGCAGCAAGTAGGCGAATCTTGCAAGCCTGCAGTTGAAGAAAAGTTGAGTAAAGCTCGACCATGCTCTAGAACTTTTTCTGAGTGTGGGCGAGTCCGAACTCCCTTTCGAGCTCATCAACAAAAAGGCCCTGACTGAAGGGCATGGTGGAACTCTCCCCTTAGAAGGTTCCACAACTACACCTCCGTTAATGCCCCAAAGATGCAAGTACTGATGAAAATCAAGGAGTAACTATCGAAGTCAAAATGAATGTGCACTCAGCCTAGCAAGTGCAATGCTAATAAATATTATCGCTACCATCGTGACCATGGTCACGATATCAAAGAATGTATTCAACTCCAAGATGAGATTGAGGAGCTCATTAGGCATGATCGGCTTAGCTAATTTCTATGATGTTGGCCTAAAATAAGGGAAGATCGATCGAGGACACTACCACAGCTAGAGCCACTAAGAAGGGAGGAGCAGTAAGCAGATCGACCCCCATTAGGCAGCATCAATACTATCTCTAGGGGACTTTGATGAGAAGAGGCCAATAGATCGATAGAGTCGGGTAAAAGGTAGAGAACTGCAGAACCCATCGCTTTCACTAAAGAATATGCGCAAGGGGTTTGATTCTTGCATAATGATGCGGTTGTAGTTTTTTTAAATATTGTAGAGTATGATATACACCATGTTCTTATCGATAATGAAAGCTCTATTGATATCTTATTTTATGATGTTTTTTATAAAATGTCCATACCTAATAGTCGATTGGGACCAATGAACTACCCGTTGGTAGGCTTCACTGGCAATGCCATGCCAATTGAAGAAGTAATTACTTTACCTATAGTTGTAGGATGATACCCAAGGTAGTCCAAGGCATAGGTTGATTTTTTGATGGTAAGAACTCCTTCTGCTTATAATGCTATTATTGACTGACCTGGTCAAAATACACTTCAAGTAGTTATATCAATTTATTACCCAAAAATAAAGTTTCCAACATACTATGGGATCGGAGAAGTTAGAGGAGATTAGGCACTAGCTAGACACTACTATACGATTGCTTTGCAGGTGGAAGGTTAGCCAAATCCTTGCCTAGTGGATGAACTTGATGCCCACGATGATCTTACAGAAGAACAAGGCAAACCTATGGAAGACCTCATCCCAATCCCATTGAATGATGAAAAGGAGGATCATACTGTCCAGATTGGCTCTAATTTGAAGGAAGAAGTCAGAGAGTAGCTCATCACCTTCTTGCAAAGAAATGCAAATATTTTTGTTTGGATCCTAGCAGACATGCCCAAAATTGATGCTGAAGTTATGGAGCATCATCTGGCTGTTGATCCCAAAAATCAGCTAGTGAAAGAAAAAATGCATAGCTATACCCTAGAGAGACAGAAGGCAATTGACAAAGAAGTTGACAAGCTTCTTAAGGCCAGATTCATCTATAAAGTCTCTTATTCGAATTGGGTCTCCAATATAGTCCTCATCAAAAAAGCAAACGAAAAATGAAGAATGTGTATAGACGTCAAGAAGTTGAATAAAGCCTGTCTAAAAGATAGCTACCCCTTGCCTAGAATTGATTGATTGGTGGATGTGACTTCGGGCTGCGAGCTTCTTACTTTCATGGATGCATTCTTCAGCAATAATCAAATCTAGATGGCATCAGAAGATGAGAAGAAAACTACTTTTATCAGTAATCGTGGTCTCTATTATTATAGGGTTATGCCCTTTGGGCTCAAAAATGTAGGTGCGATCTACCAATGCCTTATGAACAAAATTTTTAAGGAGAAGATCGACTGCAACATGAAAGTCTATATAGATGATATACTTGTCAAGAGCTATTCTATAATAAATTATATTGCAGACCTTGAAGAAACCTTCAGTGCCCTTAGAAAGTACAAGATGAAGTTGAACTTGATCAAGTGTGCCTTCGGAGTGAGCTCGGGAAGGTTCCTCGGGTTCATGGTATTGAGGTGTGGAATCGAAGCAAATCTGGAGAAGATCCAAGCCATTCAAAAGATGACCACCCCGAAGTCAATAAAAGAAGTTCAATGTCTAACAGGAAAGGTGGCAACATTGAATCGCTTTATTTCGAAGTCAACCAAGTGATGTATGCCCTTCTTCCAAGTTCTCAAATAGCCAAAAAAATTTTGTTGGACTGCTGAATGTCAATAAGCATTTGAAGAACTCAAGAGCTACCTCAGCTAACCTTCTTTATTGCCCAAGCCCAAGCCCAGAGAAGGATTGTTTCTATACCTGGTAGTCCCACCAACGAGCCTTGCAGTAATCTTGGTCAAAGAAGAGGCGAAAGTGTAGCGACCGATCTACTATATAAGCCAAGTCCTGAGAGATGTCGAGACCAAGTACACTAAGTTAGAAAAACTAACTTATGCTCTGTTGATTGTAGCCCATAGGCTCCGACCTTATTTTTAGGGACATACTATAACTCTTCTCACTGATCAATCAATCAAGGCAGTTCTTCATCAAACAGACACCTCTAGAAGAATAGCAAAATAGGTAATCAAGCTTATAAAGTTTGACATCAATTTTTAACCTCGGCTATCAATCAAAACCTAGATATTGATAGATTTTGTAGTTGAATGCATTATTTCAGTTGCAGCTGAACTTAAACAAAAAGAAGTTAGTATTCCATGGCTACAACCGAACTCTCCTGAAGAAAGGACAGACCTCTCTGAAGATTTTTGGGCCCTGTATATAGATGGCTCATCCAATGCTTCTAGTGCAAGTGCAGGTTTGATTTTGGTTAACCCAGAGGGAGACATTGCTGAATACACACTATGTTTTGAGTTATCTACAATAAATAATGGGGCTGAATATGAAGCACTAATCACGAGGTTGAAGATAGCTAAGGAGCTGGAAGTAGGATGACTCTAAGCTTATAGTGACTCTCAATTGGTGGTGTGATAAATCAGTCATAATTATGAAGCTTGGGAGGAAAGCATGATAAAATATCTTAAAAAAGTGAAGA
Organism: Cocos nucifera; assembly: GCA_006176705.1. Classification (NCBI taxonomy): domain Eukaryota; kingdom Viridiplantae; phylum Streptophyta; class Magnoliopsida; order Arecales; family Arecaceae; genus Cocos; species Cocos nucifera. The sequence continues at coordinate 34,116 of QRFJ01000899.1, read as the reverse complement.
ATCTTACTTTTGCCTTAAACAGTTTTAATATCAAGCAAATTTCAAGAGCAAAAAATGCAAGGGCCGATCTTCTCTCCAAGTTAGCCACATTAGCCCCAAACAAATTACCAAGAGAAGTTTTCTTTGAAGTTCTAAAACTTCCAAGTCCAAAGGAACCTCAAGCTGTAATGCAGGTTGTCCATGAGCCTAGCTGGATTGATCCATTTATTACTTATCTCAGAGATGGCATTCTTCCCCAAGATTCAAAAGAAGCTCAAAAATTAAGAAATTAAGCTGCCTGATATATTCTGTATGAGAATAAGTTGTATAAAATGTCATATTCCTTACCACTCTTAAAATATCTCCGACCTTCTGAAGTTAATTTTGCATTATGGGAGGTGCATAAAGGAATATGCGGAAGTCACCTAGGGGCCAGATCTCTATCTCATAAATTGCTTCGACAGGGCTACTATTGGCCGATAATGTACCAAGACTCTATGGAGTACATCAAAAAATGTCAACGATGTCAAAAAAAATGCAAGTATTCAAAGACAACCAACCTCTGAGCTTAATTCCCTAAGCGCCTCATGGCCATTTGCATAGTGGGGGATGGACATACTCAGGCCCTTTCCTATGGCATTTGGATAGCAGAAGTTTCTCTTAGTGGCAATTGATTATTTTACCAAATGGGTCAAAGCCGAACCTCTGGCCAAAATCACTAAAGCTAAAGTACAGAACTTCATCTGGAAGTCAATAGTCTGCAGATTCGGCCTACCTCAAACTCTTATAACCGATAATGGGTGCCAATTTGTGGGGACAAGATTTGCCAAGTTTTGTGAGGGTTTGAACATCTCCTATAATTTTACATCAATGGCTCATCCACAAGCAAATAAAGAGGCTGAGATGACCAACAAGATTTTATTGCAAGGCATAAAGGCAAGGCTTGAAAGAATAAAGGAAACTTGGGTGGATGAATCCTATCATGTATTCTGGGCGTATCGAACTACTCAAAGATTATCAATTAGGAAGACTCCATTTGCCTTAGCCTTTAAAACTAAAGTAGTCATCCCAATTGAGCTCAAACTTTCGTCAGCATGAGTCATGGCATTCAATGAATAGAGAAACTCATAGGATCTTAGAGCCAACCCCGATTTGTTAGAAGAAAAATAAGAAAAAGTTCAAGTTCGGATGGTAGCCTATAAGTAAAAAGTAGCCTGCTACTACAATTCTAGAGTTAGAGAAAAGCGTTCAAAGTGGGGGACTTAGTACTTCGGCAGGTGGCTGTCTCATAACCTTAAAACCAAGGAAAGCTTGCCTTGAATTGGGAAGGCCCTATGAAATCCTGATTTCCCGGTCCAGGTTCGTCCAGATCTGATTAGATCAAGAGATATATTTCAAAATTTTTTCTCTTGATCTCAATCAGATCTTGATATGTTTCAGATCTGATTCTTATTATTTTAACAAATAAAATAAAATAAGATAAATCAAATTTAATTTACCTGATTTGGGTAATCCTATTACCCTGTAGATGATCCTGATTGTAGCGGAAGGTTCTGGATCTTAGCCACGCAAGCGCCTGGCCTCTACCGGTATCCACTTGGGTTGGATCTGGAGAACCTCTTCTTCTCTATCACACCTCCAAAAATCAGATCTGGATCTGATCTGGAGGATCTTCAAAACTCTTTTGAAGATCTGCAGTCGTCCTTTTGCAGCAGCGCAGCCTTCTTGCTTTTGATCGCCTTTCCTTGATCTGAATCGCACCAACCTAAGTCCAAAACACCTTTTGGACGTGGAGAGCAAGGGGAGAAGAGAGTATGGCATGGAGAAGGAGGGGAGAGGCAGCCTTGGGGCGTGGGAAATCTCTTTCAATTGACTTTGATTAGGGTTGGGCGCAGGGTCTTATTTATAGACTAAGCTGTGATCCAACTCCTCTTCCTTCCCAACCAATCACAACCCTTTGTGAAATCAGATCTAAATCTGATTGGTGGGAATAGAGTCCCCTGGATTCCTCCTTAGAGGGTGCCTAAGACCAGTCAAAGTTGGTTCTTAGAGAACTCTAATTGGAATCCAAAAAGGAGATGGAGTCCTTGTCCAACAAGGACTCCTAGGCGCCTCCTACTTGGGCTCACGCCACCCTTGGCGTGCGCCCTTCTCCTTGCCAGGTTCTGGCAGGGGGACAGGCCCCCACCAGCTCTCCAATAGGTGCATGACATGTGGTCAAAAGTCAAAGGGTCAATGGTCAACGTTTGACCAGTCAAAGGTAGACTTTTGACCAAAGTCAAAGAACAAGAAATGGCAGGTGACCAAAAATGGCAGGTAATGTCTTACAAATAAGACAACCTATTTCTGACTTGGACAACCTCCAGTCAGACCATATGAAGGCCTCTGATTGAGCACAAACTCCTTTGGCTCAGTCAGGACAACTTATTTATGATAGTAAAAGAAGAACGTTAGGTTCAATCGAGTGCTAGCACGATTTCCTTGAACCTAATTGAATCTCATTCAGATCAATTGAACTAGATCAGTTCAATTGATGATCACCAGATTCAAACCCTTGTTTGTGTGACCCAGTTAGGTTCAGTTCTGTATGGTAATGGGATATGTCATGATCTCTATCATCGACATCATCGAAACTCCTTTCGATGGATCAGAACTCTTCTGATTCGAACAGCTAGAATGATCGATCATCTAAATCATTCTAATTGCTCCCAAAATCCACCAGTGACACCTAGCAGTATATGGTGGCAACCCATCAGAGCTGAATGCGAACCTCTTGGTGCAGCTACCTGTGTGATTCAGTTCTTCTATCTTGAGCCCCGATCAGATTAGGGTTAAGGTGAACTCGTCAAACCCTAGTCTCTGTCATATGATGTAATCATTCGATTCGAGTCCAATGTGAAAATCTAAATAGAAACTCTTTCTATTATTTCACTCTACCATGGCCATGGGCTTCTGGACTTGATTCTCATGATCATCATAGGGCTGCTCCTCTACCACCGAGGTAGATAGATTCCATCTTGATGCAATCCAGTTCCTACAATGAACATGCTATAGCCAACATACACCTCAGGGTTCCATATGGCTAGGAGACCGAGTAATGGTGTAGTCAAACTATAACACCCTCAAGGTGAACTGCCGATGCATCTCAGGTCAAAGAACCAGACACACTACTGCAGCATCGAGTCAGTCATTGACGAGAAGGTAGACTCCCTAATGACTACTCGAGGTGGTCACGCTCAGTGCCCTCGTTCTCTAACGAGTACCTGTACTCTCGCTCCGGTGTCTCCACACCGTAGACTCAAGACTCATCTACTAAAGAGAAGCGATTGTACACCAACCTTCCGGATCAATCACCATCCTCGTGATGATCCTATGGTCGGGAGCATTTTATGAGTTAATAATGATTATTCATGTCTTAAATTTTCAACTCTTGAAAATATGAATTATCATTACCATTAACTCAAAGGATGTATCACAGACACTAAATACACATATGTGATAGAAAATAACCCATTTTATTGATTATAGTCAAAATTATAATTTTGCCCCTAGAAGTGTATTACAAGTGTCAGCCAATTCTGGCTTCTAGGGCACATATATCTAACAATCTCCCACTTGTCCTAAAGCCAATTGGCTACAAGTCTAAGTCCCATCTTCTCAAGGTGGGCTTCGATCTTCTGCTGGCCCAACGGCTTTGTAAGTGGGTCTGCCACATTATCTGTGGAGTTGACTCTCTTGACCTCGAACGTAACCTTTCTCAAGGTAATCGCGGATGAGATGGTATCACCGTTTGCTTGGAACTCTTCCAGCACAAACAGTCTGCCAGATGTCGACTTTCGATCATCTATATCGGACATGAAGTCCGAGTCTGTGTATCCCTGGACTTGGAGTTCTCCATTACCAAAGACCAACATCATATCCTTAGTTCTTCTCAAGTACTTAAGGATACATTTCACAGAAGTCCAGTGTTCTTCACCTGGATTTGACTGATATCTGCTTGTGACACTCACAGCATGGGCTATATCAGGTCGTGTACATAGCATGGCATACATGAGGCTCCCTATTGCAGAAGCATAAGGGATCTTGCTCATGCGTTCTATTTCCTCAGGTGTGCTGGGGCACATCTTCTTGGAAAGATGAATACCATGTCTGAAGGGTATTAATCCCCTCTTAGAGTTTTCCATACTAAACCTCTTTAGTACTTCCTCTATGTACATCTTCTGTGAAAGTCCTAGCATCCTATTCGGTCTATCCCTATAGACCTTAATTCCTAGAATAAAGGATGCTTCACCTAGGTCTTTCATGGAGAATTCCTTGGACAACCACATCTTGACTGATGTCAACATGGGAATATCATTCCCAATAAGGAGGATGTCATCCACGTACAATACGAGGAAGACAACAGCGCTCCCACTGACCCTTTTTGAAAACACATGGTTCCTCTTCATTTTTGATGAAACCAAACTTTTTGATCACATCATTGAAACGAGTGTTCCAGCTCCGAGATGCTTGCTTAAGTCCATATATGGACCTTTGCAGCTTGCAAACCTTGTGATCAGTATCACTGGATGTGAAACCTAGCGGCTGTTCCATATAGATATCTTCCTCAAGATATCCATTTAGGAATGCCGTTTTCACGTCCATTTGCCATATTTCATAATCGAAATAGGCTGCAACAGGCAAGCAATGTGCGGATGGATTTTAGCATAGCTACTGGGGAAAAGGTATCCTGATAGTCAATGCCTTCGCGTTGACTATAACCTTTTGCCACCAGTCTAGCCTTGAATGTCTCCACATTCCCATCTGCACCAATCTTTCTCTTGAAGATCCATTTACACCCAATAGGTACTATACCTTCTGGTGGATCTACCAAGGTCCAGACTTGGTTTGAGTGCATCGAGTCAATTTCTGACTGCATTGCCTCTAGCCATTTCTCGGAGTCGATATCTGATATCGCCTCGTTGTAGGTTTTGGGATCATCACCATGAGCACCATTACCTATGAGGAACATTTCCTCTACATCCTCTGAAATAATACCTAAGTATCTTTCAGGGGGACGGGAAACTCTTTCCGATCTACGAGGTGGAGGAGGTAGTGTTCTTATTGGCTCAACCTGATTTGGTTCCACTTGGTCCTTAGCTCTTTCTGCTTGTGAGACTTTCTCATCAAGCTTAATCTGCTTTCCAATGCCGCTATCTTGAATAAACTATTTTTCAAGAAAGATGGCATGTCGACTCACAATCACATTGTGGTCTTCTGGAATGTAGAAATAGTATCCTAATGACTCTTTAGGATATCCTATGAATCGAGCTCTAAAGGACCTAAACTCTAACTTGTCCGCTTGTTGTCTTTTGACATGAGCCGGACAACCCCAAATTCTGAGATGACTCAGACTTGGTTTCTTACCGTGCCATATCTCATACGGTGTGGTAGGAACGGTTTTAGAGGGAACCCTATTCAGTAAATAAATTGAAGTTAATAATGAATGTCCCCAAAGAAAATCAGGGAGGTCTGTGAAGCTCATCATGGATCGAACCATATCCAATAGAGTCCGATTTCTCCGTTCTGAAACCCCGTTGAGTTGAGGTGTTCCTGGTGGAGTCCATTGAGAGACTATGCCATTTTCCTTAAGATAGTCTAGGAATTCTCCGGCTAAGGTATTCACCTCCTCGATCTGATCGAAGAACCTTAATGGGTTTTCCAGTTTGTTTTTCTACTTCATGTCTGAATTCTTTGAACTTTTCAAAAGCTTCAGACTTGTGTCTCATAAGATACACATACCCATACCTAGACAGATCATCGGTAAAGGTAATGAAGTAGACAAAATTGCCTCTAGCCGGCACATCGAAATGGGCCGCACACATCAGTATGTACTAGGGCAAGGAGATCTGTGGCCCTCTCCCCATGTCCAACAAAAGGGAGTTTAGTCATTTTGCCTTGAAGACAAGATTCACAAGTTGGATATGACTCAAAAGTCAATGGACTCAATAGCCCATTTTTCTCCAATTTGTTAATCCTATCTTCTGCTATATGACCTAATCTCAGGTGCCATAGATATCTGTCGTTTGGACTATCCCTAGGTCGTTTGGCATTCACGTTTTGCTCGAATAATGAGCATACCTCCAGAAGGACCTTCCTTCTTGTTCTTCAGGGTGGCCAGGTAAGTAGGGCAGTTCCGCTTCCAATGGCCGTCGCTGTTGCAATGGAAACACTTTCCTTTGCCATCGGCCTTTTCTTCGGTTCTGCCTTCTTCTTCTTTGATCCTTCCACCTTTTGCTTTTTCACAGACTTCTTTTTCTTTCCATAAGACTTTCTTTTGGAAGAAGTCCGTTCCATAGCAAGAACTGAGCCTTTAGAACCTTTCATAGAAAGCTCAGCGGTAACCAGCATATTCATTAACTTCGGCCAAGGAATTTTGAAGTTTATGCATGTGGTAATTCATGATGAATTGCCCATATGCATCAGTCAAGGATTGCAGAAATAATATCGTTCTGCAGGTCCAAGTCCAACTTCACACCGAGCTTCTCAAGCTCTTCCATGTCCTTGATCATTGTCAGACAGTGATCTTGGACTGACTGCCCATCACGCATCTTAGCCTTAAAAAGTCATTTTGTGACTTGATATTTGGCTGCGCGACTCTGTTCACCAAACATCTCCTGCAGGTGAGCCAACATTTGGCGAGCAGTCCCGATATCTTCATGTTGGCGCTGGAGCTCATCAGACATCGAGCCCAACATGTAATATCTGGCCTTATTATCTTCGTCTAATCCATTTTTCCAGAGACGCTCTCTGTTCAACAGTGGATGGACGGGCTGGTAAGGTGGGAGGGTCCTGGTCCAAAACATGGGTTAACTTCTCGAACCCAAAATAATTTTGTAGTTCCTGAGCCAATCTTTATAATTGGGTCCAGGTCAGTCTATGTGTGTCCAGGATACGTGCCAATGGGTTGGACGCAGACATATTTTCCTGTAGAGAGTCAAAGATTCTAGTTAGATACTGTAATTTTGACTTGACCAATTTGTTTAGGGAATTTTATTTTTAAACAAATTAGCTCCCACTATTTTCTCGGATCCCTACACTCCCTCTGTAGAGATGCGAAAAATCTCCACGATTAATGATTTCTAGTGGGTGGTGCGGTCTCACCAACTGACTCATCACCTCACCTAACAGTTATTGGTGATGGGTTAGCCAATGAGTGAACAACTCTTGTTCAATGATTCTCTAATCATGGTGCACCCAAACTTGGTCTCTAATTCATGAATCTCACCGTATCCGGAAATATTGATCCACTCCTTAGTTAAGTCAGACCCACCATTTGCATAGACTGGGTTCCTAATTGAGTCTCTCACCGTATCCGGAAATATTGAGCCCAACTCATCCTCCAGCCCATAGCATCCAATGCCTAATAGACATGGTTGCATCTTCCCGGTGCAACTGAGCCACTGTATCCAGCCGAGAACAATCAACCCCGGGAAGGGCCCGCACATCTACAATGGTGGAAGACCTCAGACTTAATCTTTTCTTAGGGAGAATTGATTCAGGTCTCATTAAACTAGACTTGGCTTAGTCATAACAATTATGACTAACCTAGTGGCATGGGTTAGCTCGGATTATTGACCACCTCAGATCAGAACTGTGTCAACAGATATGGCCAGGTAAGTGAGACCGGTGGAAGGAATATGCCATTAACTCGTACAAGAATGCATTCAGGTCGAGTAGCTTCCAATTAAAAACCAGTCGGTCGTATGTGCCAAACTTACCTTAGACACCAAATTGTTGAGTCAGAACCAATTGGGTTAGCCTACAATCCAGACTCTAACCTCTGAGCCTAATTAGGTCTTGCTTGATCGTGACTCGATCTTGACCCAGACTTAATCCTATTAGGCTGGTCAATTTAAGCATTGTTGATCCCATCTAACCAACTCTTGATTCGGTTTGATCAACCGCTTAGACCTAATTGAGCTACCCAAGCCCGAACCCAGTATTATGAATATGTCTTAGATCTGAAAATTCTCAATTTTAGACCTAATTAATATTCCATAATCTTAATTCTTAATTAAGTAGGGTTCATAAACAAAATATGCACAATAAATCCTAGGGTTTCAGGATCTAGGGTTTTGCAGAAAGTAAGTTTTGGGTTTCTGATTAAGGACGAACACGCAGCACCCCTACACATCATAAGAACACCCCATCGAATGGGAAGAGAGGGCCTTTAAACCCTTCTTCGTTCTTATGACCGGACGGCCAAGAGGAACGCCTTAATCAGGAACATGCAATACTACAAAACAGTTTTAGATCTATATCATATATCTCATATACAAATTAGATCTAATCATGGCATATTTTGCATACATCTCATGTATCGAATCATGCATATTTTCAGATCTAAATTATCTCATAATAATCTAAAAAATTAGATTTAAATTGATCTAATCAAAATAAATTCTAATCTAGACAATTATGTAGAACTATTCTACAACTAGTCTAGACATGCATCAATCATATCTCATATGATATTTAAAATTAAATAATTTTTATTTGCTATTTTTTAGATGTTATTATAACACTTATAATATCAAAAAATAGTAAATAAATAGATCTAAAATATGATTTAATCAGATTAAATCAAAAACATGCAAGACTATTCTATAGAACTATTCTATTCTTAGAACTAGTCATGCATATCTTCTAATCTTAGATCCAAATCATTTAATTTTAATTTTTTCTGATTTCAGATCTGATCACATCTCATGTGACATCTGAAAATCACTTTATTTTTAATTAAAATAAATTTAAAATCAGATCTAAATAATTTTAGAACCATGGCTCTGATACCAGTTGAAGGGAAAATCCTGATTTTCCGGTCCAGGTTCGTTCAGATCTGATCAGATCAAGAGATATATTTCAAAAATTTTTCTCTTTGATCTAATCAGATCTTGATATATTTTCAGATCTGATTCTTATTATTTTAATAAATAAAATAAAATAAATTAAATCAAATTTAATTTACCTGATTTGGGTAATCCTATTACCCTGTTGATGATCCTGTTTGCAGCGGAAGGTTCTGGATCTAGCCACGCAAGCGCCTGGCCTCTACCGGTATCCACTCGGGCTTGGATCTGGAGATCCTCTTCTTCTCTATCACACCTCCAAAAATTAGATCTGGATCTGATCTGGAGGATCTTCAAAACTCCTTTTGAAGATCAGCAGTCGTCCTTTGCAGCAGCGCAGCCTTCTAGCTTTTGATCGCCTTTCTTTGATCTGAATCGCACCAACCAAGGTCCAAAACTCCTTTTGGACGTGGAGAGGAAGGGGAGAAGGTGTTTGGCATGGAGGAAGGAGGGGAGAGGCAGCCTTGGGGCATGGGAATTCTTTTCAATCTTTTTTTTTGAGTTGGGTTGGGCGCAGGGTCTTATTTATAGACTAAGCTGTGATCCAACTCCTCTTCTTCCCAACCAATCACAACCCTTTGTGAAATCAGATCTAAATCTGATTGGTGGGAATAGAGTCCCCTGGATTCCTCCTTAGAGGGTGCCTAAGACCAGTCAAAGTTGGTTCTTAGAGAACTCTAATTGGAATCCAAAAAGGAGATGGAGTCCTTGTCCAACAAGGACTCCTAGGCGCCTCCAACTTGGGCACACGCCTAGGGTGGCGTGCGCCCTTCTCCTTGCCAGGTTCTGGCAGGGGGACAGGCCCCCACCAGCTCTCCAATAGGTGCATGACATGTGGTCAAAAGTCAAAGTGTCAATGGTCAACATTTGACCAGTCAAAGGTAGACTTTTGACCAAAGTCAAAGAACAAGAAATGGCAGGTGACCAAAAATGGCAGGTAATGTCTTACAAAATAAGACAACCTTTTCTGACTTGGACAACCTCCAGTCAGACCATATGAAGGCCTCTGATTGAGCACAAACTCCTTTGGCTCAGTCAGGACAACTTATTTATGATAGCAAAAGAAGAACGTTAGGTTCAATCGAGTGCTAGCACGATTTCCTTGAACCTAATTGAATCTCATTCAGATCAATTGAACTAGATCAGTTCAATTGATGATCACCAGATTCAAACCCTTGTTTGTGTGACCCAGTTAGGTTCAGTTCTGTATGGTAATGGGATATGTCATGATCTCTATCATCGACATCATCGAAACTCCTTTCGATGGATCAGAACTCTTCTGATTCGAACAGCTAGAATGATCGATCATCTAAATCATTCTAATTGCTCCCAAAATCCACCAGTGACACCTAGCAGTATATGGTGGCAACCCATCAGAGCTGAATGCGAACCTCTTGGTGCAGCTACCTGTGTGATTAAGTTCTTCTATCTTGAGCCCCGATCAGATTAGGGTTAAGGTGAACTCGTCAAACCCTAGTCTCTGTCATATGATGTAATCATTCGATTCGAGTCCAATGTGAAAATCTAAATAGAAACTCTTTCTATTATTTCACTCTGCCATGGCCATGGGCTTCTGGACTTGATTCTCATGATCATCATAGGGCTGCTCCTCTACCACCGAGGTAGATAGATTCCATCTTGATGCAATCCAGTTCCTACAATGAACATGCTATAGCCAACATACACCTCAGGGTTCCATATGGCTAGGAGACCGAGTAATGGTGTAGTCAAACTATAACACCCTCAAGGTGAACTGCCGATGCATCTCTCAGGTCAAAGAACCAGACACACTACTGCAGCATCGAGTCAGTCATTGACGAGAAGGTAGACTCCCTAATGACTACTCGAGGTGGTCACGCTCAGTGCCCTCGTTCTCTAACGAGTACCTGTACTCTCGCTCCGGTGTCTCCACACCGTAGACTCAAGACTCATCTACTAAAGAGAAGCGATTGTACACCAACCTTCCGGATCAATCACCATCCTCGTGATGATCCTATGGTCGGGAGCATTTTATGAGTTAATAATGATTATTCATGTCTTAAATTTTCAACTCTTGAAAATATGAATTATCATTACCATTAACTCAAAGGATGTATCACAGACACTAAATACACATATGTGATAGAAAATAACCCATTTTATTGATTATTAGTCAAAATTATAATTTTGCCCCTAGAAGTGTATTACAAGTGTCAGCCAATTCTGGCTTCTAGGGCACATATATCTAACACTATATGTGTTCTCACTTAACCGGAACTTGCCTTGATTGGGAACCTATGAAATAAGGAGATCCGGCGAATTTAAAGACTTAAGGATCACGAGAATCTGAAGATTATAAAATTCATCTTGAAATCACTTTCATTTTTGTCCTTGGTGCAAGGCTATGATGATAGGAAATAACCTTCCGAACTTTGTCACTAGATGAAGTCAACCATGTCAGGAATAGAAGGAGAACCTCATCTTGACATGGATGAAGACCTCTGGTAATTTAAGATAGGAGGAGAGGAGAGGCCCTTACAATGATCCTTTTGTACCCCAATGACCTTATTAGGGATAGGAGGAAGACCTCGCCCTAACAAGGATAAAGGCCAACCATGTCAGAAATAGGAGGAGAACCTCATCCTGACATGGGTGTAGACCTCCAGTTATTTAAGATAGGAAGAGGGGAGAGGCTCTTACAATAGATCTTTTGTGCCCCAATGATCTTATTAGGAACAGGAGGAAGACCTCGCCCTAATAAAGGTAAAAGTCAATCATGTAAGGAATAAGAGAAAAATCTTGTCCTGACATGGGTGAAGACCTTCGATTATTTAGACAGGAGAAGTGAAAAGATCCTTGCAATGATCCTTTTATGCCCTAGTGACCTTGTTAGGGAAAGGAGGAAGACCTTGTCCTAATAAAGGTAAAAGTCAACTATGTCAGGAATGAGAGAAGAACCTCGTCTTGACATGGATGAAGACCTTCGGTTATTTAAATAGGAGGAGGGGAGAGGCCCTTACAATGGCTCTTTTGTGCCCCAATGATCTTGTTAGGGATAGGAGAAAGACCTCATCCTAACAAATATAAAAATCAACCATGTCAGGAATAAGAGAAGAACTTTATCCTGATACGAATGATGACATCTGATTATTTAAGATAGGATTATTGTGGTATCAACTCGCTCTGATACTAAACTATTAGGATATCGGCTACTCTGATACCAGTTATTAAGGATCTAGTATCAAATTATTACCACAGAAAAAAGAAAGAAATAAAATATGAAAATAATCAAGTACATGGATCAGCCTAAAGGCTCGCCTCCACAGGACATGCAAAGCTTCACTATGAAAGAGAAAAATAGGTATAAGAGGAGAACACCCATTCTTAATTCACCATATATAAATTTTTCTTAATTAGAAGCTACCCTCATAAAAGCTCTCTTAAAATCCCAAGGAGACCCATAGAAGCTATAAGATGCTCTGCCCTCATAGCCTCCTCGTCGGATGCTATGCACCTATTGCTTCTCTCTCTTGTAGGCTGCACATACTCGGTGCTCTGCCAAGCTCCTCTCAATGGCTGCCTAAGCCTCTCTACATGCCTCTCACATCATAGGATGAAAATTTCTCTCATGGGCTGCATGTACTCGGTGCTAACTTTTTTTGCTCCACAGCACCTTAACCCTTTAAATAGGATGAGAATTTTCTTCTCAGTAGTTCACAGGAGTCCTAACAGGGCTCATTCTCCTAATATGAGTCAAACATGTCATTGATGGAGTCTTGGAATATTTTTCAATCTTTAGATCATGATCACAACCCTCCATGGCCACTAGATCCTACGGTCCATGTGCAACTCCCGTAGACCCCTTGGATTAATCATAATCCAAGTCTAAATAGAAAAAATTCCATCATGTTCTGTTCGCCTCTGTCGAGCCAGCTCGATCAAGGATCTAGCTAGTTTGACTACATCTCTCCCAAACTCCTGCTGTCCGTCTGCTTGAGAGAGCCGACTTGATTGTGGTTCGAGCTAGCTTGATCTCAATCTAAGCTGGCTTGACTATGTATTAGAGCCAACCTGACTGTTGTGCTAAAAATTGATTCACTTCTTGCTGTTGGTTAAATTTGAGGCATCAAATCCTATCAATCTCCATCTCGACTCGACATTCGGCCTCCACCTGACTTTGAGAGCTTGTGATCCATCTCAACCCCATGCCCTGGGGCATGCCTACTGATCATGGATGGGCGAACAGGGGAGTCGAGCCAAGCTGCTTGATCCCACCTTTGTCATGGGTTGTGTCCACTTGATCAAAGACCTACCTAGAGAATTCTCCTACGGTAATAGGAACTTCACTCTATGACATCGCCTCTCATCCTTTCGAGTCTTCTATCTCATGCCTGATCCATCTCCACTTGGAGCTCTATCTTGCACTAGGCTCCTTCTGGCTCTTGAAGTTCCACCACGCACTAGGCTTCTCATCAGATAGTAATGTCCTCTTATCTTCTTCTTTTCCTCCAATATCTTCCTATCACCATGCATGACCTTCAGAATTTCATCACCAGTTATCCACCTGTAGTCGTTTAAATCCAGTTTGCTTAGTGAGATAAGATTCTATCTAAAATTGGATATGTATCGGACCTCCCCCAATCTTCTCACTACACCATCATGTATCTTTCAGCTGACCATCCCGATGCCTCTAATTGCATAGCTAAATCATCCACAGATAAACAATGCCATCATTGCTCTCCAAGAAATCAAACTGCTTCTTTCTACAACAAACATGATATATGCATGCAGAATCTAAAATCCACTGTTGGAAAGAACTAGATATCTCGTCAGATATCTCCAGGATATCATCCTCTGACTCGCTACTGGCCGTCACTATAGTAGCCCTCGTTTGATCCTTGAGTTATGGGCATTCCTTGACTTGATGCCCCAACTCGTCACACCTATAGCATCTAACCTTGATAGGATCCCTCATCTTGGACCTAGATTATCCTCCTCATGATCTTCTATCACTTTGTCTACTACCTTCTGCTCCTCCAAAAATCATCAAAGCTGAGCTACCACCATCTGAGCTCGAAGCTGAATTCTCCCTCCTGAGAAACTCATTTTGGAGTATTGCTATAGTGACCTAGTCCATCTTGATAGTGCTCTGTCCCACTAGAAGAGCAGTCACCAAGGACTCATATAAAGAGAGGAGCGATGCTAGCAAGACCAATGCCTTGGTCTTCTCCTCAACTTTTTCACCAAGGCTAAGAAAGTCGGTGAGGACCTTCTAGAAGTTGGATAGATGCTTTTCCATGCTTTGGCCTTCGTCCATCCACAGTTGGTAGAACTACCTCCAAAGTAATAGCATGTTGGTGAGCAACTTTTTCATATACAACTCCTCAAGCTTTGATCACAACACCATTGAAAAAGTTTCGCTAAGTACATGGATCACCACATCTTCCGCTAAGTACAAGCAGATTATGCTTACCGCCTACATCTAGATTCGCTTTCAATCCTTCAAATCTATGGTTGCTGGCATCCCATCATACAAGAGAGCATCGATCAACCCATGTTGGATGAGGACATCCTTTATCCTTGCTTACCATAAGAAGAAATTATCCTTTCCATCAAACCTATTGATTTTCACCTTGATTGTGCTTGTCTTCTTTATATTCTTCAATCTCTATCCACAGCTACAATCTGCGCTCCGGTACTATCTGACTCTGATGCCAATTATTATGATATCAACTTGCTCTGATACCAAACAATTGAGATATCAGCTACTCTGATACCGCTTGTTATGGATCTAGCACCAAATTATTATGATAGAAAGAAGAAAAAAATAAAATAAGAAAATAATCAAATACGTGGATCAACCTAAAGGCTTACCTCCATGGGGCATGCAAAGCTTCACTATAAAAGAAAAAAATAGGTACAAAAGGAGAACACACACTCTCAACTTACCGTACACAAATCTCTCTCAACTAAAAGCTATCCTTATAAAAGCTCTCTTAGAATCCCAAGAAGATCCATAGAAGCTACAAGATGCTCTACCCTCACAGCCTCCTCACCGAATGCAATGCACCTGTTGCTTCTCTCTCTCACGGGCTACACATACTCGATGCTCTACCAAGCTCCTCTTGGTAGTTGCCTGAGCCTCTCTACGTGCCTCTCATGCCACACATGCTATCTTTTTCTGCTCCATAGCATCTCAACCCTTTAAATAGGATGAGAATCCTCTTCTCAGTAGCTCATAAGAGTCCTAACAAAGCTCATTCTCCTAATATGAGTCGAACATATCCTTGATAGAGTCTTGAAATATTTTTCAATCTTCAGATCATGACTACAATCCTCCATGGCTACTGGATCCTGTGGTCCACACACAAGTCCTATAGATCTCTTGGATTAATCATAATCCAAGTCCAAACAAAAAAAATCCCATCGTGTTCTGTTCGCCTCCATCGAGTCAACTCGGTCAGGGGTCAAGCTGGCTCGATTGCATCTCGTCTGGATTCTTATTATCTATCTGCCTGAGAGAGCCAACTCGGCTGTAGTTCAAGCCAGCTTGATCTCAATCCAAGCTGGCTTGACTGCATATCAGAGCCGGCCTAACTGCTATGCTGAAAACTGATTTGCTTCTTGCTATGAGTTGAATTCAAGACATAAAATCCTAATAAGAAGGGAAAGGCCTCTATAATGGCCCTTTTATGCCCAATGACCTTGATAGGGATAGAAAGAGGATCTCGTCCAAACAAAGGTAAAGGCCAACCATGTCAGGAACAGGAGAAGAACCTCATCCTGACATGGATGAAGACCTTTGATTATCTAAGATAGAAGGAAGATATTTTGTAAACAGCCATTCTATCAAAAGATGAAGTGAAGAAAATAGAAAAATCAAAAAGCATCAAATCCACATAAAACAAGAAGACAATTGAGAAAAACATCATTTCATTAAGGTCGAGTTCATTACAAGATAAAGGTCCATAAGATCAGATACAAAAAAAAAAGAAAAGGGAGATGAGTCCTATTTGGGGTCGGACTTCAGGCTGCCAACTCCAGCCATCGCAAAAGAGAGTTTCAGACCTTCAACCTCCTCCTCGAGTCTCTATCGAGTAGCCAAACTCTTCCTCGGCATCCTCTTTCACCTATGTGACTCCTTCTCTATCTCCCTTAGCCTCTTTCTTAGAACTGCAAATTTGTCTTCAACATCCTTCACGATGTCTTGTCTGTACACCATTTGAATTTTCAATTCACATAGCTCAATTTACCTTTTCTTTGCATGGTGAATAAGCTCTCCAAAGTGCCTCTCAAAGAGAGAATCTCCTATGAATCTATGCTCAAGCCAACTTGAGCTCTATCCGATAATTGCTATCGAAGTTGGGCAATCTCACCGTCAACCTTACGGAGTTTATATTGAAGGTCGGCAACTTGACCACACTAGCCTCACCTATAATCATTATATGAGTCTTCGGTTGCTTGTAACTGGCCCTGCTATTTGGAAAACCTTTTTGACCAATCCCAGCCATACTTAGTCTGATTGGTGGACCATGCAGAACTTTCTTCGAGTATTCAGATCTTCTCTTGTGTGGCCTTCAGCTTGATTTTCAGAGAGCTTGCCTTGACAATCAAAGTCCAAGCTTTCTCGCTGCCGAGCTTCTTTGTCCATTCTAGTTCTTCAATCAAATGGTGCTTGTTATTGATATAATCCATGGAATCCTTCTTGTGCACTTGGCGTAAGTGAGTAACTTCAATCATCAACTCTGAATAATTTTTTCTTGATTTTTGAAGCTCATCTTCCATCTTTTCCAACTTCTTTAAATAATAAACTTCTTTTTCCAAGTTTCTAACTATGGACCTCAAAGGAACACCCTAAGGTAGTGGCTCAGCCTCGATTGGAGATGATAGATCATGGCTTAGATCACTAGAAGGATTCTGAATGATACACACCAAAACACAAGTATAAAGAAAAAAAACATATTTTCATTGCTCAAAATGATTTGTGTACATCAAAAGAAAAAACAAAGTATAATTATCAAAAGTTTTCAACCTCGGGTGGTGCAGTGGTGGCCGAGGTCGGTGCACTCTCCACAACCTCAGGTTTGGGAGCAGATTTAGGGGCCGCACCTGCAGGTTTAGGAGCTTTGGGGGCAGGTTCAGTGATGTGGGAGGCAGCACCGATATTGGAGGGACCCGCTTCATTATTAGGCTTGTCCGTTAGAAGGTCGAGGTCTGCATTAGGAATGTTTTTTGCAACCCTTCTCATGCAGATCTTGAATCCCTCCAGAAAGGCCTCCCTGGTGAAGGCAATCTTGATATCCTCCATAGCCTTGGAGGACTAGAAGGCCTCAATAGCCCGCTCCTTTTTAGCACCGACCTCCTCTTCAATCTTCCTCTTCTTCTCTTCCGTAAGAGTCAAAGCCGCCTTCAGCCTTGCCACTACTTCTTCTTCCCTCTGCAGTGCTTCTCGAAGGTGTTCAACTTCCATAGATTGAACCTCTGAGGCCTCCTTCAAATAGTCGACCGTGGCCTGAACCTTCTCAGTCTCTACCTGAGCCTCCTAGAGGGCTCTAGAAGACTCGATCTAATAGAGATCCACTGCCTTCGAGTGACCAAATAAATAGTGCCCTAACTATAGAGCAAAGATCCGGTCAGAACTTTAAAGGTACATTTGACATTCAATCAAGTTTGAAAGAATTGGTTACCTTAAGGTAAGCAGCGAATGACTCATCGAACCTCTTCATATTCTTCATCCGAATCATCTTGTTGATGATGTGTGGGAGGATGCTACCCTCCATCAGTGATTGGACGACCTTTTGATCATCCAAAGAGTCCTACCCCTAGTCAGAGCTCTCGTCGCTAGAGCACCCAATTTTTCTCCTGACCTTCTTGGCAATGGCATTTTTCTCCTTCTTCTTCTTCTCCATAACTTCTTCCTGCTCAAGAGGTGCAAGGGGAGCATCTTCATCGGGTAGGGTCGAGCTTAACGCGACTGCAATGATTTTTGGGGTAGGCGCGGCCTAGATCGGCATGACCGAGGTCAACTCTTCAATGCAAGCCTTCTTCGATGGTTCTCTGGTAGAACTGTCCTTCCTCTTGAGGGACCTAATCTCTTTGGACAAGCAATTTTGTTCTTTCAGAGTCTTCTCTATGATAGAAATAGTTAAAGTCAGAGGAAAGAACAAGATATGATTGACTAGTTATGGGGCACTACCTATCAGATCTAGAGGACTAAGATCGAGGTTGAATAAAGTCTTATCATCCAGGAGTTCAGAAATCAGAGGAGCTCGATAGTTCTTCAGTTTATCGATTGAGTCACGTTCTTCTTTCTCTAACTCGAGAGCTCGACAGATCGAGTCCCTCATATCCTCCCAAGAAGGAAGTCCCAACTCTAACGAGGGGCACAAAATAAAGAAAAATTTCTCCTTCTAATTATGAAAAAAAGGAGCGCCCTTAAGCAGCCCCTTCTTGCTGATTGGAGAGAGACATACCACCAATCTTTGGCAGTGTAATGATGTTTGAAAGTGAAGAAGTTGCAAAATAGGAAGATAGTAGGTCAGACATTAGCCATGATGCATAAGAAAAGAAATTCTATGACGAACCTAAATGAATTCAGCACCATGGAAGCAAGAAAGATATTTAGGAACCTAAATAGGACTTCTATGAAAGGAGGAATTAGTAACCTAAGTCCAGCCCGTAAGGTCTCAACATACAAGCAAATGCGGCTCGGAGGAGGGGAGTAGGCTCGATCACTGGGACCAGAAAGTTTGAGCTCATATTCGAAAGTGATCCCGAACTGGATTCTAATTAAAGAAAGGCCTTCATGCCAAAGTTTACAAGGGATAGTGTCAGGGATGAATGGAGATTGGGATGTTTCTACAGGCTTGGTATCCTTATGGGGTGGATCCATCAGGGCTAGATGGGATGAACTCCTAGAACAGGTTGACCAAGATTCTTCGATAGACATATGGATCAAACAAGGCTTCAAAAAACTCCAAAAATTAAGAAAAATATGATGCAAGACTTCCTTGAAGAAATCAAATAGACGAAGACACAAAAGATGCAATAATAATCAAAAAAAGATTTTGAGAACCTAAACTAATTAGGAAGAGTGGAGAGACGGCGAGCATGATGAAAATTGAATGTGAGGATGCCTGGGACCGAAGAAAAAGGTGGAAGAGGCCGAAACTCTCAAGCAAGAGGAAGGTGAAAACCAAAAGAAGAGGGAGAAGATCTTAATCGAAATGAGGCCCTAGAGGAACAAGATAAGCTTAAATATCCCGAAGAGCCTAAGGTAGTTATGATTGTAGGTATCCTTCGGCCAAGCCCTTATTGACATGTGTGCCACTCATCATAACAGGGGCTGATAGCTGATAGATCCTTAATTGTTCCATACATAGGGTAGAGCTTCGGCGAGCGCTTCGACAAATTATCTTTTTGGGTTGCCATGTAGTGAAGAAGCTTCAGTGCCTGTGCAGTAAATGCCAAAACTTTTCATTCAACGAGCATGAAAAATCAAAAAAAAACTTCGACAGTCATCATTCTTTATACTCCCTTCCTTTGAACTTCAAACTTGAGAGTAGGGGAACTATTATTGGGGTTAAACCCGCTCCTGTCGAAGTTTGACCTAGTCCCAAGATAATCCCAGGATGGCCAACCTTCAATCAGTTAGTGATCTTTTAGACTTCATGGATAAGCTGTAGAGCCTGCGAAGCATTATGAACCCCACCCAAATGAACTTGAGTAGTGAAAGTGATCATTTTCTACTTAACAATAAGGCTTGAGTAGCAGAGCCCAATCAATCCGACTCTATTCGGTGACAAGTTGTGAAGGCAATCAAATTCCTCCATTACAAGCGGTTGGCTCTAGTTGAACTCCTTTTGGATGAATTTGAACAATGAAAGCGGTCATCTAAGCAAGTGACTAAGCATTCAATCCCTGTGCAGCCCAATTTGGCCAATGTTGAAGTCGGTCGAACTCCTTTCCAATCAGATCTCTTTCAAGTCGGGTCTCGCCATCGTAGATTAAATCTTATGGTAGGAATCATTAACTAGCAGAGCTTCCCCGCTAGACGAACTTCTATGCCTTATTGAAAGTGGTAGATCTCAATCCTATCTAATCTAGAATCTTGAATGTGCCAGACAGAGTTGACAAAAGGACCTCGTCTTCAAATTATCCATTTGTAGACCATCCAAAGGGCTCCTTCCAGCTAAACTCCTTCTAGTCGCCCAAAGGGCTCCCTTCATTAGAACCCCATCCAGTCGCCAAGCAGGCTCCTTTTAATCAAATTCCTTACTATCGCCCAAAAGGACCTCGTCGGCTATGCAAATTTAGCTCCCCGCTCAATACAAACCAATCAACATGCAAGTAACCTCAGAGAAGCCTGAACTTCTCCAGAACTATTGTGAAATGTAGCTCTTCATCACTAATAGCTATTCCATCCAAACTTTAATTATGAAATCCCAACATACTGGCATGTTATGTCAAAAAATACTATCCTCCATAACAAACTTCACGTGGCCTCGAACGATCCACTACTAGGCAGTTATGGCTATCACCATCAGTTTGTTACGACCTCTGCCTATATAAGAGACCCTCCAGATATATTTTTTCTTAAATGCTTTAATCTCTATTTTAATTTTTTGAGTTCTCTATTTCTATTGGCTAGAAGGACTGACTTGATCGTTAGAGGATCCTGCCAGAGCCATCCCCCACTTTGGTTAGGACTTGTCTGGTAGGTCACCAACAGCGACCTCGTCTTCTCCAGCTCCAGCCCATTCCGACATCAACTAAATTTTGCATCAACATTAACCATTAGGAGGGATCCACGAGAAGCAAGTACTTCGAGCGGATCTTCGCTCGATGAACCTTCGATCAAAATGACGACTTCGTGTAGACAACCTATAGAGGCCGAACATGCTGTGCAACTCTAAGCAACAAAGATAACATCGATTATCAGCTGTGATATTCTCGATCCGTGCAAAGATAAGAGATCTGATCTTCTTTCTAACCTAGATGCGATCTAGGTTTTCTAGAGCTATTCTAGATCTAAAATATTGATATGATCAATACCAATCATTATTTTATTTTTTTAGATTTATATTTGTATTATGATATGTCATAGATCCTAGATGTAGAATTTAGTGATTAGATCACATGTATAATTAGATTAAATAGTTTAATCTGTCTTTCGCTACATCTGATTTAAAAAAAGTTTTAAAATTTATGCATGAAACCATGCATGGTTTTCCAACACTTGCTTATACGTTGTATTTCTCAAGTGCACTAGGGCACATCTTCTTGGAGAGGTGAACTCCATGCCTAAAGGGTAATATGCTACTCTTGAAATTCTCCATGCTAAATTGCTTCAGCACTTTCTTTATGTACAGTTGCTATGAAAGATCAAGTATTCTTTTAGATCTATCTTTATAGATCTTTATTTTCAGAATATAGGATGCTTCTCCAAGATATTTTATAAAGAATTCTTTGGACAACCATAACTTCATGGAAGTCATCATGAGAATGTCATTCCTAATTAGGAGAATGTCATTCATGTATAATACGAGGAATGTGACAGCTTTTCCACTATCCTTCTTATGGACATGGTTCCTCTTCATTCTTGATGAAACTAAATGATTTGATTGTATTATTAAATTGAGTATTTCAGCTCTAAGATGCTTGCTTTAGTCCATAAATAGATCTTTACAGCTTGTAGACTTTATGATCTCCATCACTGCATGTGAAATCCAGAGGCTGCTCTATATAGATATCTTTCTTAAGATATCTATTCAGAAAGGCAGTTTTTACATCCATCTATCAAATCTCATAGTCATGAGTTGTTGAAATAGAAAGCAATGTTCGAATGGACTTTAGCATTGCAACTGGTGAGGTCTCCTGATAGTCAATGCCTTTGCACTGACTAAAATCTTTAGCTACAAGCCTATTTTAAAGGTCTCCATCTTTCCATCCAAATTGATCTCTTTTTTTTTAAAGATCCATTTACACCTAATAGGAACTATTCCTATTAGTGGTCTACTAAGGTCCAAACCTGGTTGGTATACATTGAGTCAATCTCTGATCTCATTTCTTCCAACCATTACATGATTAGAGTCGATGTCTGACATTGCCTCATCATAAGTTTTAAGATCATCAACATGGTCTATGTCACCCATAAGGAACATTTCTTCTATATCCTCTATCAGCATACCAATATACCTTTTAGGAGGATATAAGTTCCTAGTGGATCTTCAAGGTAGAATGGGTTCCATGGGTTCTATGACTTGTTTCTCTTTAGAGACATTCTCTTTGAGCTCAATTTTCTTCCCACTGCCTCCATTCTAAATAAAATCTCTTTTCAAGAATTTGGCATGCCAGCTCACAATCACATTGTGATCTTTTGGAAGGTAAAAGTAGTACCTCAAAGACTCTTTTAGGTACCCTATAAAATGAGCTCTCATAAACCTAGCCTCTAACTTGTCTGCTTGTTATAATTTGTTATAGGCCAGACATCTCCAAATCTTGAGATAACCAAATTTAGCTCCTTACTATGCCACATCTCATATAGTGTGATAGGAATAGATTTAGAAAATATTTCATTAATTAAGTAATTGGCAGTCATTAAGGCATGTCCCCAAAGAAATAAAGGAAGATCGGTGAAGCTCATCATGGATCAAACCATGTCCAATTTCTCCATTCTAAAATCCCATTGAGCTAAGGTGTTTTAGGTGGAGTTCCTTGAGAGACCATGCTTTTTCATTGAGATAACCAAAAAATTCGCCACTCAGGTATTCACTTTCTCGATCTGATTAAAATACCTTAAATAATCTTTTAGTTTGCTTCTCTACCTCAGATATGAATTTCTTGAATATTTCAAAGGCTTCAGATTTGTGTCTTATAAGAAACACATATCCGTACCATAAAAAATCATCAATAAAGATGATGAAGTAGAGATAACCTCCTTTAGCCAATACATCAAATGGACCATATACATCAGTATGTACTAAAGCTAATACCTCAGTGGATTTTTCTCCATGTCCTGCAAAGGATAGCTTGGTTATTTTTTTTTAAAGGTAGGACTCACAGGCTGTATACAACTCATCATAAAATGAGTCTAAAAGATCTTCTTTTACTAGTCTATTGATCTTTCCTTCTCCGATATGACCTAGCCTAAGGTGCCACATGTACTTTAGATTAATCTCATCTTGGGATCTCTTAGACCCAATGGCACTCATAGTTTGCTTGGATAGATTAACTAATTCATCTGCATTATCATGCGAATGATAGAGACTATTAATTAAGTGACATGTGCAACCATTTAATTTTTAAAATAAATGGTATAATGGTCATTATTGAAACTAATTTCACAATTGTTCTATGCTAAGCATGAAACAAAAATTAAATTTCTACTTGCATTTGGCACACAATAACAGTCTCTAAGTTCTAAATAGAAATCAGACAGTAATTGAAGAGGATAGATTTCAATGGCCACCACAGCAACTCTTGCTCCATTGCCTACTCATAGGATCATCTCTCCTAGCCTTAACTCTCTATATTTCTTAAGATCCTGCATTGAAGTGAACAAGTATATACTAGAATCAGAGTCTATTAACCAACTAGTAGTAGAAAAAATATAAGGTTAGTCTCAATTACGAGCAGATCTGACATACCTTCTAAAGGTGTGTCCCTTGAACTCTTCAAGGTCTCTATCAACATTTCTTGGTTCATGATACAACCTAGCTTCTCAAAACTCAAAATACTTCTCAAGTTTCTTAGCCAATCATTAAAAGAAACCTTACAATTGGTTCTACTCAAAGAAGCAGGCTATTTGATTTTAGGCAGACAAAATCCTCCAAAGAAAAAAAATTCTAGTTAGACTTTTATAATTTATAATTAGTTTATTTTAGGGATTTTATTTTAAAAACAAACTACCTCCTCCTATTTCTATGAATCCCTACACTCCTTGGGCAAGAAAATGAGAACCCATTCACAAGTTAGGATTCCTAGCAGGTACTACGGTCTCACAAATTGGCACATCACCTCATCTAATAGATCTTGGTGAATATATTAATAATAGATGGATAACTTTTGTCCAATGCTTCTTAAGCAAATTGTAGCAAACTTGGTCTCTAAGTTCTAAAACCTCACCTGACAGATCTTGACCTTATTTTTTAGTTAATTCAGACCCACCATTGAATGTGAGTGAGGCCATCATTGGATCCTCATCTAACAAATCTTGTCCCCAACCCCATCTCCACTCCACTACAAATAGAATGGTTGCTTCTTCCTTGATGAAACTGACCCACTATATCCACTAAGAATAGTCAATATCAGAGAGGGCACGGTACTCTACAATGATGGAAGATCCCTCGACTTAATATTTTTGGGAAGATTTTAATTTAGGTCTCTATAATCTAAGTCAAGTCAACACAATCTCATGTTTGACAGACCAAGTTCAAGTTAGCACAATCTCATGTCTGACTAATCTAGTTGGCATGGATGAACTCGAAAAACCAAGTAACCTTATTTAAGACATAATTGACCAAGTTGGCCAAGTAAGTGAGATGGATGGGAGGGTCTACCAATGCTTGCCATGGATGCCAACAAATTGGCTAGATAAGCATTCTACCAATTACAAACTATCAGTCAAAATGTCAAACTTAACTTTCAAAATGTCAAACTTAACTTAGACACCAGTTAGTCAATCAGAATAAAAATGATCAACCTAGTAACTCGAGCTCAAACCACTAAGCTAAATTTGGTCTTGAGTCAATCAACTCACATCAAATGTGAATTGAAATGACCAACTACAACTAAACTTAATTTTGAATCCTTTTTACCTAATCCTAACCAACCACTGATTAGATTCAATCAACTACTCAAAATTGATAAAGGATTCTAACCTGATCTAATCAATAACCCTAATTATAGTTCAATCACTAGATCTAATTTCTTGCACCCATATCCAAACCCTCATGTTTTATACTTAAGATTAAGATTATAAATTCTCAATTTTAGATTTTAATCTCAATTTAGATCCTTAATTTAGATCTTTAATTCATAATTTTAGATCTTTAAATTAAGTGTATTATGAACATGAGGTAGTTTAGATGTCAAAACTATTTTTCAAATCTAAATACCTAATCATGTATCACATACATGACCAACACTTGTTTATCCAATAATCAATAATCTGATTTTATGTTTGATTAAACCCTTTTATATGTAAGATGACTTAATTTAGATTAAGGATTTGATCTAGTCTCATCCTAGGACAACCATACAGTATAACTTGGTTATGCCAGGACAACCTTCTGTCAGGATGATTCTAGATTAACCTAAATATTATGACATACATGACAGATCTAATCTATAGCCATTAATTAAAACATCTAACATAAAAAAGATTTAATCATGATCATAGATTTTGCATCTCATGCATTTTAGATCTAAATATTTATATCTCATGTAATATAGATTTAACTATGATCATCGTACATCATACATCTCATGTATTTCAAAAAAAAAATTATGCACATACTAACCTTATCCAAGAAATAAAATTCATCTGAAAATTTTAATTAACATGTTATCAAATAATATTCAACAACCATTCTAGGACAACCTTTTCAACATAATAGATTCCACCGTTATGTCAGGATAACCTTATATCAAAATATGTTGAACATTAACCAAAATTTTTAGATCTAATTTTAGACCTATATATTTCATACATCTCATGTATACCAAATATCTAATACATCTGATGTATTTCAATTAGATATAATCTAATTTCTAAACATGATTTTCAAATCTAAATATCATGCATGTGAAATTAAAAACCTAGGACTCTATACCACTTGAAGCATGTCTAACATCCAGAATATGCATGTAGAAATATTCGATTATAGTGGAAGCTAGAAGGATCTAGATTTAAAAGTTTTAAATCAACTAACATGCATGATGTAGATCTAATATACATGCCACAGGATCACATGTTGAAATTAAGATGCTGAAAATTAAAAAATAAATTTAGAGATTAAAGTTATATCTTTTTGCAAGTAGCTAAACACCGTAGTTAGATGATCATGGTGTTAGAAATGTGTCTCAAAGCTAATCGTCAGCTTGTTAATAGTTGGACTACACTTATATAATTATATATGAATTATAAATTGATAAGAGTTATTTTGGCATTTTTCATCACAAATTCTGTTATCTTCTAATAACTATTGTTGTGATGAGTCCTTAGGACTATCTAAATTCAAAAGGAGGATTTATCTTTAGTCTTTAAATTTTCGGACCAAATGATAATTTTACTGAGGATGATAACTTTATCAAGTATAGGTCATTGTATGATATAGGTTGGTTGTCCTCGCAACCAAGGAGTGTTGAGACACTGATATGGCATCAAGTATGATGCATGGTCCATTAATTGAACATGACAACTCCAAAGCTTTTCTCTCTAAGATTAGCTCGATGGAATATAGGTATAAGTTATCCCTCCGATCTAAGATCACATGGTGACTTCAAGCAACTCACTATGCTTTGGTGCGACTACCTAATTTCTAATTTAGTGATGAAAGATTTTAGGATAGTCAGGTACTTAAGGAGTCGGTGCATATATCAAGATAGGATTGACCACTCCTAGATTCAGGAGTTGTGTTAAATGGTTTTTTCAATTTAGCAAAGCCTTGGCTAGGGTAGTCCTTATGAAGGGTCATAGGATTAATTGCTTTGATATATGATTTAGATGTATCTTCGAGGGTTGACGACCAAACCCTAAAGTCATCCTTTGCACAGAGGTCATAGGGATAAATTATACGGTAACCATATTAGCATAGATTCTGAATATTGCGATTGTGACTATTCGACCAATCCAAACATTGGATATAATTACTAGATGATCACATCGATTAGTACAAAAAGTGGTTCCTATACTATCACTTAGGTTTGAACCTACGGCGAAGTCATCACACACTAAGTTCCTATCAATCTGATGGCTGTTGAGAGAATCCATCGAGCTAGGACTCTATGGTCAAGAGTCCCACTGGACTGGGACTCTTCGACCAAAAGTCCTACTAGGTTGGACTCTAAGTTCTATCTATCTGGGACTACTCATAATTGAGAGTCTGAGACTCTTGATCACAAGTTTCACTCATTTTGGCACGGAGGTCAAGAGTCCACTGGTTTGGGACTCTGATCAGGGTTTAATTTTGATTGAAACTCTGTTTCTGGATATCCACTAAATTTGAACTCTAATTTTTTGAGAGTTTTATTAGTGATTTGATCATAATTAACTAATTTGATTGAGTAATTATTTTTGTTCAAAGTCCAATTGAATTGGGTTCAGTTGGGTTTGATCCGATTAGGTCAAAGTTGACCTAATCACAGGAGTTCTACCCTGATTTAATCAAGAAGATTTCGTTTTTTGATTCAATTATTGATTTTATTAGATCTAATTGAGTTAATTAAGGCCTAAATGTATTGAATTTAATTTATTCTAATTGGACCTAACCAATTTTGATTGGGTTGGTTTAGTTGGTTGAAGTTTAGAATTCGAAGACTAGTTTGACTAGTCTTCCCATGCATCACATTTAACCCAACGCCCCATTTAAATTCTCTCATACCTTTTTTTCCATGCACATAAGAGGTTTTGACTAGTCTTTCCACATCCTCAAGGGATAAGTTATGGTTAGTTGCCTTCCAAATTCAGTAAGAGTTTGAATTTGGATCAGCAACAACCATATCTTATCCCTGCACCACCTAAACTTTTGTGCACCTATTATCTCCATGTGAAAGGGATTTCTCATGGACTTTTCTCTACTGAAGAATGGGCACACAACTCCTTCACACTGCACAAATAAGTTTGAATTGGTTTGGATGAAGTATGAATTAAAAAGAGTTTTGAATTCAAACTGGTGTTCAAACTAGTTTTTGGTTTCCCACATGCATAGAAGTTGTTCTTTGTGCAACTATTGAAAGGGAAGGCTTTTGGGACATGTGCCAACACCTATTCTAAAGAGAGGACTTTTGTGAGATTCATTTGGTGCATGGGAAGAGGCTTCAATCATCTCCAAGAGAGAGAAAACCAAAGGAGAAGTGGCGCAAGGTTTTTAGGGTGAGTGCAGTCCTAGGTACTTGACCTAGGTTTTGGGAAGCCATTGCATGAGCTACAAGTATCCAAAGCTCATGAAACTTTAGAGAGAATCTCCTCTACCTCTCTACTATGTCTACCAGCAACCCAGAGTGTCCATAAAGCTCCTAGATAAAGATCAAAGTCATTTGATCAAAATAACCCTTGAAAGACTTCGATGTCGAGCTAGCACTCGCGGAGAGCCGATCAGGATCAGGAGTCTCATGTGGATGATCCATGGAGGCCAAATATCTATGTGGTTGCATCATGACTAGTGGACCTCTTCGACAATGATCAGATCATGGTGATCGACTATCCATGAAAAACATGTTGTGTTCTAAACACATTAATGTAGTAAATGTTTGCTACATAGTTTTATTTTTCAGATCTATTTAAATACACACATATTGTGTTTAAATCCTTAGTGTAGAATTTAATATTTTGATATGATCAGTAGATAATTAATTAGATTAATTACCTCTTCTACTGTATCTTTGCTATTTTTAAAAAGATTTTTGAAAGTAGCACTACAAACCCTAGACTGCATTCTACAAATGGTATCAGAGCCAGGTTTTGCTAAACATGATATGCTTGCATGTTTAAATTAATAATTTAAATTTGATCTAAATATTAATCTAATAATCTAATTAATTAGATCTAAAATTTAAAATTTTGATTGCATGGACCGTTGGTTGTCCTGATGTAGGGTTTACCTCCTATGGTGTAGGTTGTCCTGGTACGTGCTTATCTGGATCATTAAATTATAAAATTTTAGATTTGATCTAATAATTTTATTATTTGATTATATCATTTTGATCTAATTTTAATCATGAATAAGAGTTTGGATTAGATCTAATTTGATTCATGATTTTTATGTATTATACATAGTTTCAAATTAAACCCTATAACTAGTGTTGTTTGTGAATTAAGCGATTCAATTTTTGAAGTAAGTCGACTCAATTGATGAACAATCCAAGTTGTAAAGAACCTTTAAAATTTAAAAATATTTTCAAAATACCAAACCCTAACCCTCAGCCATAAACTTAATTAAATTAAGTGAAATATTTAGTATCTAGAATTATGAATTAAGATCACAAGTCATTAATCATAACTTGTGGTTATTGGGTTAGATGAATTAGGTCCATAAATTGGGCTAGACCTAAGTTAGTTAAAGAATGCTAATTTAGAGTAGTTGTCAAATTTAATTAATTTAATTTTAGATTAGGTCAAGGCTTTATAGACTCATTAAATAGTTGTAGTTGTCAAGTCTTGCTCTTTAATGAGGACCAAATGGACTTGATTATGGCTACGTGGTGAATCCTAAAATTACTAGGTTGTCAAATTGAAATTAATAAATGGATGGTATCTAATGATAAGTTTGCTTTAACCTGTGATTTTTAATTGGAGCTACTTACATTGTTTTGATCTTTGACGAGTTAATGGATATCCCTTCCACTGATCTCACTTTACTACCATCCTGATGAATTAGATTTTGATTAGTATCACTTGTGATTTGGCTCACCATGTCAATTAGGTAATATAGTCTGACTGATTTTAGGTGCTCCTAATGTCATCTAGATTTAGATCCTTTTTATCTAACTTTGGAAGTCAGTGAAGGATGAAATTGGCTCACTAAATTTTTTTTCTTAAATATGTTAACTAAATTCTCTAAAATTATTAGGTCTTTAAAATGAAATAGTTATATAGATAACTAAATCATAGCCTCCCATTAAGTTGAGTGATAATGGATTCATTAGTATAATGATCATTAGAGGCCTAAAGGCCTGGTGATTATTGACTAATAAAATTATCATTATAAAATGTAATTTGGTTAAGTCTTTTCGATGGTGGTTAGGTTGGCTGACCAAAATTATACCTGATCATTTATTGGTTAGATAAGATCAAATGTTGTCATGTTAATGGTTGGACCTAACCGAACCTTTTCAGTGGAGGCCAAAACCTCTGATTAATCTCTAGGGCAAAATCAATATTACTAGAAGTTTGTTAAGAAACAATTGATTTTAATCTATCCATAGATGCACATGAGTTGACACCAAAGTTGGGCTCGTATGTAGTCTATGTGGATTCTAGTACCTACTAGGAAATTAATTTCTCGAATTGGAGGTAGAGGCTACTCAATTCATATAAAATAGTGAAGAATCTTTAGACTAAAGTCAAGTCTTTAGAATAATTATGCATCATAATAATTAGGTTTGGTTTTTTTTTTTATGCAGAAATGGCCACTAATTTATTGCTCCAGTCATTGTTAGATAATGATAAATTAATGGGACCCAACTTCGATAGCTAGTATTATAAGTTAAAAATCATCCTGGATCATGAGCGGATCTTTATATAGTAATAGATCTACCCACCTGAGGAGCAGCTTCATGCTAGAGAGAGTATGAGATATTACGAAATGGCTCAACGATCCACACCACTTCGATGCATAATTGCTGGCAATAATGAATGATAGTTTAGCACAGGTTAAAATGCCACAGTCATAGGAGATGCTTCAAATGTTGAAGACTCTTTGCACTCCTAATGAATGTTGAAAGGCAAAAATAATTTGCATTTTCAATATCGGATGAGGGATGGGGCCTCAATCACGATCATGTATTGCATATATCAGATGATTGAGCACCTTAGAAGCTGAGCTTTTTCTCTGCTGAACAGTTAAGGATGCAATCCTTAATTCCTTTCCAAGTCCTTCCTCCCTTTCTTGACTCATTTTAGAATGAAAAGCCTGCAGTCAACTACCATGGTTATGTGGGTTACTATAGAACTTTGAGAAGGATCACCAACTCTTATAAAGATGGTGAATTAGTGGGAGGGTCTTCTTTGTCCTCGACCGCTTTTAAGAAAGGAAGAAGAACTAAGAAGAAAGAAAGATGCATCCTAATGCCCGGGATGACTGCACAAGGTTAACCAAGAATGCAAAAGCGCAGAGAGCCAGGCGAGTGCTTCTTCTATAAGAGCAGGGGACTGGAAGAGAAATTATCCTCTTACATTCCTCTCTGGATCAGATCAGGCCAAGAAGAACAAGTGGTTGCTGGCAAGATAATTTATAGATAACATATCAAATTTTTTTTAATTATTTAGCTGCCTGAGGTATTAGATACTGAAAGCCTTATCATATTTTGTAATTCTATGAGGAGCTTGCAGGTCAGTAGGAGATTTGATCAAGATCCAAAGATTTTGAATGTGGAGATGGAAGATAAGTTTCAAATTCTAGCTTAGGAATCAATCGAACCTCTAATAAATCAATCAAATAAAGTTTATGTGTTCTTAAATGAAATGTCATTTTAGTCCAATTTTTCTTATTGAATGTCATTTTGTATGGTTTTGCCAAATGATTGGATGAATATTAAATTTAATATCATTTGAATAGAGTGTTCAATCTTTATTAGATGATTGAATAAGTATTTTATTTATTAACTATACCGTTAGTAATTCAATCTTTTCAGGTAACATCACCTAGATTAGTGATGTATCGAAGTCTACCTTTGGCACTAGGTTAGGGTTCATATTAACAAGACAAGACAAAATGGTTAGCTAGGGAATTCTTGAGGTTAGTGATTGTGAATCATTCTGAGCTGTAGTTCTGTCTCTTGGTAAGATAGACCAAGTCATCTTTACTCGAAAAGAATGAAACAAGCCACTGAACTCCTGAGTCTAGTCACTTCAGATATATGTGGACATGAGCTCAAGTTGCTAGATGGTGATACTTTCTACTTCATAACCTTCAACCAGACGATCTATCGCGGTAGTGTATTTAATGAGCATAAGTTGGAGGTCATTTAAATTTCAAACTATTTAAAATAGAGAAGAGAAGCAAACTTGATTAAGAAGTATTAAAACTCCAATTTGAGTCTGCCGGGAGGTGAGTACTTTTCCAAATGAGTTTCTGACTATAATCTAGGGAGAACATGAAGATTTCTCTTCCCATGGATCCCCTCGCTGAACACCATAACATATGATGTGATTCTTGAAAGAGAAAATGGCATCCTGTTGACACTGAGTTCGAATCATGATTGGGTTGCTAGGTTTTACCAATCTTCTTATAGGATATGCACTCAAGTCAGCTTGTTATCATTCTAAATAGGGTTCGAGTAAATCTAGCTTTATAAAAATCATATGAGATATGGAGAGGCACGAAGCCAGTGCCTGTCAACATCTTAGGAGTTTGGGGGTGTTTCCGCTTAATGTCAAATGATTGATGATAGAAAGACTTGGACCTAGGTCTATAAGTATAGTTTTTTATAGGTTACCCAAAAGAACATAAAGGTATTACTTCTTAACCTTGCTGAATGAAGCCAAAAAGTGTTTGTAACTTTAAGATAGTCTTTTTAGAAAAAAGTTTTCTTGGTACAAGAACTAATGCCGTCTAAGGTCAAACTTAAATGAAAATTCGATAGGTGGAAGAATAAGTACACAAATTTGTTATGAACCTGAGCTTGAAGATCTGATTAGAATCAAAACTCAGAACCCATTATAGATTGCAATCTTTAAGTGGATCTGGTAAGATACCCAATCAACCATGGATAGATACTCATGTTTCTTGGTTGCGGATTACGGAGATATCTCTATCGAACTCAATGAGAAATAATGAGAATCCAATCGACCTACATGGATGCAATGCAGAGATCTCGATCAATGAAAATGGCTTGAGGCCATAGAAATCCTAAAATGGAGTCCCAGGAAGTCAAATGAAGTATGGACATTTAGGTTAACCGACACTATGAAGGGGTAAAAACTAATAGGATAAGTGGGTCTTCAAAAAAAAAAGAAGTGTAGAATGCGAAAAGGTGGGAGACCTATAAGCCCGTTCCTGGTTGTCCAAGGAGTATAATCTAATGTTATGGTATTGATCTTATGTGAATTTCTCTTCCTGTGGCAATGCTCAAATTCATCTACAGATTTGCTTGCCATTAGCTGCCATCCCTGGACTATTGAAATCTGAAGATAAACTGGAAATGGCTTTCTAATGGAGAGATTGAGATTGAAGAGATGTATATGATACAAGTCCTAAGGATTTACATCCATAGATGAGTCTAAGGTGTGTGAGCTTCAAAGTCCATTTATAGACTGAAGCTAGACATCTGCGAGCTTGGGAACATATGGATTTGATGAACAACATTCAATAAAATTCAAAAATGATGCTTCATTAAGAATGAAGAAGTCCTGGCATAATATACAGTGGGCTAATGTAACCAGCAATAAGTATTCTCAGTATTGTAAATGTTGGATGATATTTCTTTAATTCCAGAATATGATTCCCTCTTAACAAGAATAAAGATCTGGTTGTCAGATCAAATTTTCTCTCCATGAAAGATCTGGAGAAAGCCTTCCTATATCTATGGACTGAAGTCTATAGAGATAGATCTAAAAATTGGCCTTGGATTCGTCCTAATCCTACGTACATTGATACTGTGCTAAAATATTCACATGATGAGAATTTCAAGAAAGGCTATCTAGCCATAGACCATAGGAACTTTTTTTTCATAAAGAGGGATTATTCTAAAACACTATCTAGAAAGAGAGCATATGAGTAAAATATATAAGCTTGGTAGTCGGGTTCTATAATGTACCGCATATTGTATGCAGACAGTGTCATATATTATACTAGGGGTGTGAGTAGATACTCAATCTAGATCCATCGAGCGACATATGGAAAGGTTGTTAAACAATATCCCTGAAGTATTTAAAATACTTAAGAGGTAGTGGCTTGTATAGTGAGTAATTGAACTTGCAACATTTATGGGAGTTCACAGACTAGTTTTCAATCTAATCATGATAATAGAAAATGTGTTCAGGGATATATATTCACCCTTCAATGTGGGGTCGTCTGCTAGAGAGTTTCAAAGAGCACACTATGGCGTTTATTCAGTTTTGCAGGTAGAGTATCTCGCTGCATATGCCAGATTCTAAAGGGAAGTGAGTGTAGGCTAGAAAATCTATTACCGAGCTAGGAGTTGCATCTTCTACACCTTGAGGTTAGTTTGCTCGTATTACAGCGACAGCTCTAAGCTATTGCTCAGGAAAGGAACACACAAGGTACCACAAGTTGGATGAAGCATAATTCTGACTGCTATACAATCCTTGACTCCAAGAGATCGTGGATCGAGGTGAGTGATTTTAAAGATAATGGGAAGAAAA